>VXAD01004191.1:411160-561207 GCA_013399195.1 Dicrurus megarhynchus | reverse complement strand
TTTCCCCCCCTTTTTTTTTTTTTTTTTTTTTTTTTTTCTTCCCTTCCCTCCCCTCCCCTCCCTTGGATTGAGACAGAGGGGAAAGGCTTTCGGAGCACACAGTTGATGTAAACAGACGCAGGCGTTTCGCCTTTACAGCACGAAGGCTGGGTTGTTGTTTTGAAAATTGCACTGGAGAACCGAGGGGATTTTTATGATGATCATCATGCTCCTAGGTCCATCTTTGCTCGCTCGCTCTCTCGCCGGCTGCGAGACGCTAGTGGACATGTTATGCTTCTGACTGAAAAGAGGTTGAATAAGATGAGAAAGGAGGAGATTTATTAAAAAAAAAAAAAAAAAAGCACAACGTCGCATTCAGCCGGGAAACTTTCTGAATATTTCTGGAAGAGGATGCTTGCCGGGTTTGTGAACCGCGAGATCGGTGGATGTTTATCCGGAGGGAGGTGTTAGCAGAAGACGCTCCCGGGCGCCGGGAGGAGTTTGCGCCGGCGGCGGCGGCCCCGCGGCCGCGGAGCTCTCGGAGGTGCTGACGGCCGGGCGGGACCGGGGCTCCACGCGTCCCTCGCCGCGCTCCCCTCACCCCCAGGCCCCTTCCTGCCAAAACTCCAGCCCAAGTCCGCAGCTCCGCACTGCTGGGGCGTTGGGGAGCTCCGCGGCCCCCCTCGCCCGGGGACGCGGGTGCGGAGGGCTGGCGGCTGCTCCCTCCTGCCACTGCCAGACTTTTCTTTTTTCTTCTTTTTTTCCCTTTCCCCCCCCCCCCCCTCTTCTTTTCGATTATTGCCTACTTTAGAGTTCTCTATTTATAGCAGCGAGGCACAAGGGAAGTGTGCCATGTTTGTGGATTTCTCTCTATACGTTGACCACGCCAGAAATCTGCGTGTTCTTATTTTTAGCTTGCTCGGAAGAGGCTTTGCTTGGCTAATCTCTTTATCAATTTTAGCAAAGTTTGTTATTGTTGTTGTTCCGTGGGTTATTCGGAGAGGGAGCGAGGGGCAGGGGGCTGGTGCCTGGGGGTGTGCTGGCTCTGCCATCGACCCCGGCGAGTTGGGCTGAGTTTGGGGTGCAGTTTTGCCGGCGGGTAGGACCGACCCACCCCGGGGAGGCGGCCCCAAAGGGGGGTCGGCACCCTCGGAGGCTCTCCCACACAAAGGGGGCAGCTCGTGGGGATCAGCGCTCTCGGAGCAGGAGGCTTGGGGCATGCCCCGCTCCCCGGAGCCGGGCAGGGGAAGGGGGCAGGTTGCCCACTGCCCCCCTCGGCCTGGCCGGGCAGCAGTGCGGGGGCAGCCGCTCTCCTCCCGCTATTGTTGAGCCCCCTCGCTTCGAGCAGCCGCTGAAAACAAGTGCGAAAAGCCCCGGCTAAACCTTCGTCATCGCCCTGCCTCTACTTTTAGTTATTTTTTTTTTCTTTCTTTCCCTTTCCCTCTCTCTCGTTGGCTCATCTGCTGTTATTATCAGCCTTTTCCATATGGCCACTTTAATTAATGGCAGACAAAAGGGAGTTTGAGCGGGGGGGGGAGGAGGAATCGAGGAATTAGAGTTTATAGTTGGTTTGTCTCTCTCTGATGCTGTCATAGAAACCAGAAGCAAAGATGCCGCCTTTCCACTTCTTTGTATGATCCTGTTTATTGTTCCCGAGCGGCGCAGATTGGAGCAGGCGCGTGTTGCAAAGCACAAACCAGCGCCGGCTGCTACCGCCGGGAAACCCGGGCACAACTTGTCCCTTTCGGCTCCTTTAAACCTGCGTGCCCTCCCCCCTTCTCTCCCCTCCTTCACCTGCCTCGGGAAGAACAAGGAGAACTTGGTTTTCCTTTTTCTTTTCCTTTCTCTTGCTTTCTTTCCTTTTTTTTTTTATTTTTTTCCCCTCCAAGTGATATTGTGAGTCTGTGGGATCCCCGCCGCACAAAGAGTAGGAAAAGTCTGGGAAGTTGGGTTTTTCCCTTCCCAGAAAGCAGACGGGAGCGGTCCCCTGTGTCCCGCTGGAGTTGGGGTCCGGAGCGGCGGCTCCGGCTCTGTCCCGGGTGCTGTTACCGGGCAGTCCCGGCCCCTCCGGGCTGGGCGGCCTCGGTCGGGGTTGGCGATTTCCCGGGGGTCCCGTCGAGGAGGGGTCTGGGCAGGCAGCGCCGCTTGTCCCCTGCTCAATCCCGAGTGAGGGGTGGCGAATCCGCATCCCTTTCCCCTGTGGGGTTGCCGCCGTCCCGCGGCAGCTCTCGGGGGGCGAGGGGGCAGTGGGGGGCACCTCGTGCTGTAGGAAAGACAGGAATTCGGCCCCCTCTCCTCCTCCTGGGAGACCCGGGGCTTGGCCCGGCTGGAGGGCGGTCCCGCTGCGGGACGATGCTTGAGGTCACTGCCAAGGGTGGCGTTGGTGACTTTGGGACCGGGGTGCCTCCTCCCCGTTTGGCAAATCCTGGGCTGGAAGTGGGCGAGAACCCCTTTCCCTGAAGACCCCAAACCTCCCCCATTCTCGCCCCACCTCCACTCCCCGTCGGTCTGAGCTATTCGGTCCCTTTGCCCCCAGAATCATCCTTGTCCCCAAGGCAGGGGGAACACGAAGCTGGAGGGGGGCAGACCAGGGCTCGGAACGGCTGCTATCCCTACACTTGCTGGTTCTCGTTCTGGAGAGCCGGGCTACAGCCGTGAACGGCCCGGGCTGGGATGTGAGACAGGGGCGGCACAGGTGCCTTCCAGCCGGTGACTGCCCGGCGGGGCCGGGACTGTCCCCAACACCCCGGAGTCACAAACTGGGGGCTGGGGGTGGGCAGGGGCAGGCGAAGCTCCGGCTCTGCGCCTCCCCCGCCCCGTCCCGCAGAGCCCCGGGAGCCGGAGCAGTTCCCGGCAGTCAGATGATGATGATGGTGATGATGATGACGAGGGCAGGGCTGACTTCGCAAGACGTAGCTCGGCGTCAGGGCAGCTGCCATTTTAGCAGTCAGCACTAAACCCCCCCTCCACCCCGCGGAAGGCTCGGCTTTGGGGGGCTGGCTCCAAACTTGGGATCTGGATGGGACATGCTGCTCTTCTTGGGCTTTGGGGGGAGCAGTGCACCCTAAGCCAGCAATCTCTCGGAAGAGGCTGAGTGACACAGCTTTAGAGCTCAGGAATAGAAACTCTTTTTCCTCCCTGAAATCCCACCGTAGTTTTGCAGCAGGACTTGAGGAGGCAGGCGAAGTTACACTCCTGAACCCCCAAAATCAGCCTGTGGAATGCAAAATGGTCTCTCCCTCCCTGTCCGGTGAGGGGCAGAGCCCTCCTTTTGCAGCCTTGGGGGGCGATTTATTTAGCAAGGGAAGCTGCTGTGCCCAACTCTAAGGTTGGGGGAACCGGGACCCTCTGCCCCCCGAGAGCAGAGAGAGAGGAAGGGGAAGCGGAGGATTTACAGTAAAGGCTGGAGCCAGGGCTGGGCTGGGCTTCCCAGAAGACGTGAAATGAGGCGTGTGAAGGGGAGGGAGAGGCGGGGAAGCATCGCCTTACCACGGGGAAGTCAGATGAGGAACTTTAATGGCAAAGTAGGGTACAGGACCCTCTCTTTCCTTTGCTTTGTGTGAGTCTGTAGATGGAAGGGCTTATTTTTCCAGCTGTAAACTCCATGGTTGAGTTGTTAGAGCTCTTCCGTTAATGACAAAGGGCATCTCCTGTCGTCACTTTGTAGCTGTTCCTCTTTCTCATACACGGGAGCTGAGCATGGAGGATCCTTGCTGCAGACTTCCAGAGCTGGGAATACACCACTGTGTGTTACTCTTCTTTCCCCAGCAAATCCCGCTTTGGGTTATTTGTTGTGCAGATGCTGTTTGCTCCCTGGCTGTGCAGACAAGGAGGGAGGTTGAGGTAGCCCCACACTCTGTTGTTTATTTGGCTTTTTGGGAGCTTGTCCTACAGCAGCTGTGAAAGGATTGTCAGCCTGGGGATAACTGCCACACAGCCTCTCAGTTCTCAGGTATTTCTGGAGTTTTGACAGAGCACAAGTTGCTGTCAACAACCTCTTTCCTTCCTTCTCCTGTGTTTTACTGGTTTCTACAAAGAACAACTCCACCCATGTACCCACGCTGGTCTTCCTGGGTGTGTGGTGCAGAGCCCACTGGTGTCTCTGACACCCTGAAAGCTGGGTTGTGAGACACTGCTCACCTTAAAATATCACTTCTGGGACTGTTTACCTTTACAAAGTAGAAGTTTGATCCGTAGCCCAGGCCTTAGAAAGGAGAACCATGGTGTGAATAGAGAAGCGGGGTGATAAGCACAGGCTGTGAAAAGTTTCTGGAGTGGAGAAAGGCCCCAAAATGTTTTGTTCCTAGAATGAAACGAATTTATGTGAGAGTTTCTTCTCTGGGATGTGGGAGCCAGGTCATGAGTAATGGCAAAGAGCAGGGTTAGGACATCCCTTCTGCTCTCTTCAGAGGTGGGAGGGGAATCTGTCCCCTCCCACTCCCCACAAATATTTTCACCAAGGAGAGAAGGGCTTTATGTGTTTATATTTGGAGTTTCCCCTCTTGGCAGGTTAATCTGTCAAAGGGGATTTCTGAAGTGCAGCGTTTGCCCTTGCAGAGCTCAGGAGCTGCTTCGCTGGGAGCAGCTGCATGGTGGCTTTGCCCTTTGGGACAGGGCTGACACACAGAAGGTGAAGAGAGCTTCCCAAGCATCTCCTCCCCATGCAGCTTTCCCGGGAGCAGCAGCACAGGAGGGTATCCCTTGGCTCTCCTGAGCTTCTTTCCCACAGTATCTTGCCTGGAATGGAGGTCGTTTCTGCCCTGGGAATGGCTGAAGTTGGGCACTGAGGTGAGGACATCTCAGGGGCATGAACACCTGCCGAACAATTATGTTTAAAGACTGTAAACATTAAAAATCACCAGAGTGGAGCAGATCCTCAAAAACTTTAAACACTCTGGACTTTCTATGGACTCTTTCACAGAAGGCACAAGCTGGAGTTTTTAGGAAAAATGGCAAATATGCACCCCAAAAACGAGTGGTTTTCTATTGCTGAGGTTGCTTGTCCCCACCGTGCTCCTGTGAGGCCTTGCTGTGAGCTTGCAGGAGTGGGTGGGGAGGCACAGAAGCTTTCTGGGTGGGAGAAGTCCAGACAAACACGCTGAGCACTCTCTGTGAAATGTTGTTCTCTTGAAGGAGGAGTCTGCCCTTTGAGCAGCTGTCTAGTGAACAGCTCTGGCTGCTTTTTAAATCCATGCCCCCCTCCATGCCACAGGAGCCTTTGGTGAGGCAATGCCTGTAGGAAACTGGTGCAGCAGTGCCCTGGATGGATCCAGCACTGGGAATTGTGGCTGGTTTTGGGCAGACCCGAGAGGGAAAAGGCAGATGTGGCTGTGGCTTGTTTATGATGAGCGTAGGGAGAGGATGTGGGCTGGGGCTCCATCCCACTGCCCTGCTCCTCTGCTGCTCCCATCAGAGCATCCTGGAGCACCCATTGCCACACACACGTTCGTGTCTGGCTCAGATGCCAGGTGTGTTTTGTAGCAGCAAGGAAATGAATTAGCTGGGAAATCTTACTCAGGGTAGGGTGGTCTGGTGTGAAAGGATGCCAGGAAAGGGAAATAGGGAATTCCCAGGCATAGCTTGGTGGAGGAAAAAGTGGCTGGGATCACCTTGTTCTGCCAGCTGGGCTGTTCCCAGCAATGTCAGTCTTAGAGCAGAATGCTGAAGTGCCATGCTCTGCAGTCCTCTGATTTTCAGTTTGGTTTGGTTTAGGGAAAAGAAAAATAAAAAGGAAAAAAAATTTTTTCACCTACATTAAAATACTTTTGATCTTTGTCTTTCATTGAACTTTTTGCTTCAGAGAGAATAGATTAATAAACACTTTCAAATGGAAAAACATAGTTTGGAAAGGTTCCCCTTTCATCTTTAACACAGAGCTTTAATGCTAACCTGAGTACGAGGCGGCTGTTCCCCCATTCCTTTTCCCTCGCTTTTTTTTTTTAATCTTAAGAACAATAACTTTGTTTTTATTGTGATCATGCTGGCCTTTACTGGTCACTTTTTATTCTTTCCTTTTTTATTTTGAAGTCAGCACGTTAAAAAAAAAAAAGATCGCAATGTTATTTTAATCAGACCAAATGAAAGAGCAAATCAGAGCGAGAATTTTAATCTGCCCCAAGCAAAACTGCCTTGTACATCTGTCATGTTGGGATTAGTGGAACTCTTTAAAGAAGCTGAAGACTTTTTAAACAAAGTATTAAACATTTGTGACCTGATTTCCATTCTTACAATATTCTCATTAATAAGAGTGCAGGCTGAAAAGACATCTGTTAGGTCCTATTTGTTTTAAGAATATTAAAGGGTAATAAGAATTTTGGAAGGTGGGTGTTTGTGTGTGGGGGAGTCTAAGTGTAATATTTAAAGCCAAATCTCAGAGCTGGAGTTTTCCAAAGTGATTTTGGGTCTAACATGGTGCGTGGTAGGGGGAAACACAAATCTTGGACCTCGAGTTGGATGCTCTGTGTTGTTGTTCGTGGTTAGTTTAGGGTGTTGGTGCTTGTGCGAGGCTTCCCTTTGGGCTGGGAGCTTTGCCTGGGGCTCCATCCCTGCTTTGGGAGTGGAGAAGGGGAAACTCTGCCTTTCCAAGATAAAATTTAGGCTGAAATGGTGCAGAAGCAGAGATACAGCACAACTGGCATGTGTGTGTCACCTGCCCTCATCCAGCGCTGCTTTGGACCAGCCAGGGAACAGAGTAGGGACGGAGTGAAAATGTCCTTCATGGGCCTGCTGCTGGGTTTTTGCTTGATGGGAAGGCTGTTAAAGTAAATGGCCCAGCTTGGACCCCTAAGGAAAAAATAAAGCCAGGCATGTGCTGGGTAAAGTACTTGCTGAAAGAAGCCTTCGCTATTAACGTGCATATATGGCTGAAGAGAAGGTTGCTGTCGACTGCAATCTTTGCATCTTGTTTATGCTTGCTGGGTAAAATATTAACTAAAGCATCTGAACATAAAGTTCTGGTGTGAAAGAATATCAGCAGGGGAGAGCCATATGGTGCCAGGCTGCTAACAAAATACCAAACGCTGGAGATTCCTTTTTGCAGAAGCCTGAAAACTCTCGTTCCCATCCATAATACATGAGTTCACGCCTTTGATTACTCCAAACATTAGTCCAAGCGGTGCAGGCGTCTCTTTGGAGCTTACACAACTTAGGGCACGCCGTGCTCTTCCCCCCTCTTCCTTTACATAAAAGAAATCGATGTTGAGCTGTTAAGATACAAATATCCAATATGCTGTAAGACAATATGTTTCCGAAACTGCTGCGTAAGCTGCCTTGCCTCTAATTAAATACAAACTGCAGTAGAGACTCAGCTTTCTTCGTTCCTCTGCTTGAAATTGTTTGGCAAGCGTGTGGCTCTCCCTAGGACAGCATCTGCAAGCGAGGCTGGTGCCAGTTTTGGGGAAGCCTCTCGCTCCTTGTGGGCGCAATCAGAACCTTTCTGATCGATGCTGAGGGCTGTAATCGTCTCTCTGAGCAGCAGCTCCCAGGCACGTTTATCTGAGCCCTCTCTGCAAGTCCAGGGTCGGGTGCATTCAGCAGCAAAGGATTCAAACCCAGCATTAGGAGGATCCCCTGGTGAATATTATTATAAGGTACAAGAGATGGCTCTGGGGGAGCTTTCATGCACGCAGTCATTAAAAACCAAGTTATTGCTGGCAAAATCTATAGGTGACAGTCTGAGCACTTTTGAAAATCTTTTCTCTTTTTTTAAACAATCCCTTGAAACCAACAATTTGACGTTGAACAACTTGTGCTTGTCACTGAGTGTGGCTGGTTAAGGTTCGTGGTGAGCACCCCGTTCCCTGAGCACAGAAACACCTGCAGAGTGCAGAGAAACTGCCTTTGGTTAGCCCACATTTCAGAGCTGGAGCCGTTCCCTGCTCCTCGTGCTCTCCAGCCTAGGAGATGCAGCTCTGGAGGGTGGAAGGCAGCAGCTCTCTGGCAGCTGTGGCTCTGGGGCCAAAGCTTGCATTCGAGTCACCTGTTTCAGCTCTTGGACATCCAAACCCTCTTGGAAGCACATCAGGTTTAGCACCTAAATGCAGAATTAGGCTTTTCTTTCAGCACTGGCTCTTCCCATTGTGGCGGTGTGGGCAATGCAGGGTTATGGGATGGGAATTAAGTCGATGCCAAAACTGGTGGCTGAATGTCTGGCGAAAGTTTTAGGGCAGGGAAGGCTAAATCTGCAATACTCTGTCCCAAAGAAAGGCTGCTCTGGTGAGCTGCTGGGATAAGTGAAGGTGTCAGGTGGGCTTTGAGAGAAGTTGCCTGATTTCAGCCTAAAACTGCCTTCTAGTGGGATCTGAAGCCAAAACTGAGCCTTTCTGGGGAACATGTGCCCAGTCCTTGCTCTGCACACAAAGCCTCAGTGCCTGTGTGGGAATGAGAGGAAAATAAATGAATTCACTTCCATGGCAAAGGAAAAAAATCTTTATTTGTAGGAAATCAAAATCCTTGGGTGGGTGAGAGTCTGGATAAAGTTATGTTGGGTGAAGTTAGCCAAACTCGAGTGGCTCTGCAGAGAGGAAAGAGCTCATCCCTCTAAATGCTGATGTGGCCATGAGCATGTCTGGAGTCCCAGCTTCTCCTGCCTTTGCATCCATTTCTCTTCCATAATTCTGAAGCTTTGCATCTAGCGAGCGTCTGGCAAGTGGAGTTAAAGGTTTGTTTGTTGCCCTCGATATTTTGATGTAATTAGTCAGTGAGCAACTCACTGCTTTTGCCCAGAGAAACGCGCTCTCCAAGAACACAAGTGACAGGAGAGGATTAATAGCCTTCTGGAGAGAGCTGCTCCATTTTTTATTTAATAAAAAAGAAAAAAAAAGTAAAAAAAAAAAAGTGCCCGGGAGCAATGTTGTTGCTCTAAAAAAAGACATTCGAAACGGTTAACTCTGTCTGCAGTGTCTCAGCAGAGCACAGAGTTGTCAGCTCCTGTCCCACATTCCCTAGAAACTTTCAACTCCCTCCCATCATGGAGCAGCTTTCCTGGCTCCCAGGGAGGCAGGTGGCTCTGGCAGCTTGGCTGCTCCCTCTGCACTCACCCACCGAGCAAGGACACCCTGCCAGAAACAGGAGGACTGGGAGAAAATGATTTGGAGGAGAGAGGAACTTCCAGCTTCAGGGATATAAACTGATCCCTGGCTGTGGGGTCTGAGGGTGCCTGTGGGGACTGTGGGCTTTCCCTGCTGCTGGCTCAGTTTTGGGACAAAACCGATGCAGTGCAGAGGGCTCAGCCCTTGAAAGAGGCTGGAAGCGGGGATGAAAGCTGCTCCAAGAGCAGTGCCCGTGGGCTCCAGCTGCTGCCTCACCCTCCTCCTTGTTGTCCCTGCGTTGCATTCCCAAGCAAGTGAAGGCTGCAGGGAGGACGGAAAGGTATCACTCGCCTCTATTTAATTTCAATTACACAGAGCCCGCAGGAGCGCTCAGAGCGGTGCCAGCAGGGCTGTAAACTCAACACATTTGATGATTCTCCTTTTTTTTTCAGGCAAGTGGTGCACAGCAGCCGCCCCATTCAGCAGCAATAATCCTGGGGGGCTGTGACACTCGTGCCGCGGTGCTGACTCCTGTTTAATGAGCTGACCCTTCAGAAAGGCATTTTATTGCCTCATTTCGTGGTGGGCAGCGTGGCACCCTGTGCCTGCCCCTGGTCTGGGGATTCCGGCTTGGGAATGGTTTGGTTTGAGCGTGCCAAGCCTGGGAGGGGGATGCTGGTGGGGGCTGAGAGCCAGCGGGCACTGAGCAGAGCTGCCTCATACCCCTGGGGAGTTGTTGCTGCACGATGATCTCACCTCCTTTTATGCCTTATTGCTTCTGTCTCCCTGACTCCATATGACACACGCTTACGTGTCAACTTTTCACTTCTTATATGGCAGCAGAGAGAAAAGGCTTAATATCATAAAGACAAGCTGGCAGCTGGGAAGTAGCCCATTTAGTCATCTAACTTTGCGTCAGAGGCACTGCCAGCCGCTTCCCTGGCTCTTCCAGGCAGCTTCTCCCTCCTCTGCCCGACCTGGTGTCACACGTGGTAGAAATCCCTGTCAGGAAAACACCTCCTTGAGCAGGCACTGTTGATGGACCCCAGTCCTGTGCTGGGGGCAAGGAGGTTTGTGTTCCACAAACACATCTGCGTGCCCAGCTTGGGCCGAATTTGGGCAGAACCAATGTGGGGGTTTGTTTTAGCTTTTGGGGTTTTGCGGTTGTTTTCACCCAGAACCTACAGGGCTGAGGGTGAGGTGCCACAGCAGATTCAAAATAACTCGGGCTGTGACAGTCAGCACTGGGGCATCTCAGGAGGTCTGGAGCTCAGAAGGAACTCAAGAATCGTTGACAGCTAAATCTATGGGTAGCTAAAGTGGTAGAGGAAAGACCAGTTCATATTTTCCGTTTCTTCTACTCTTTGCCTGCACACTGGGGAAATCTGTACTTGCTTCTCAGAAGCAGATACTGAACTCTGTGCTGCTCCATCCCAGGAAGGTTGTCTGCAGTGGGCTTTTTACATTTGGCTTCCCCTCAGTGCTCAACCTCGTACCTCTCTGTGCAAGCACCGTGCTCAGGCTCTCTCTTCCCTTCTCCCTTAGTTTCCCAAGTGATGATGGAGAGGTTTGGATGCTGTGTGTTGGATACTCGAGCCGGATCAACGCCTCCAACTCAGTCTGTTTGACATCCATCCATGCTGGGAGTACTTCCCTGTGCAGGCTTACAGCAGCTGTGGGGAAGGGGACTTTGGTTTCAGCCCTTGCTGATGCCTCCTTTCACCTCTCAACTTGTTGGGGTGGGCTTGTGCTACCAGTTTGGGGGGACAGCCCTGTCCCCATGCCCACAGTTGAGGAGATGCACAGAGCGCTGGTGCTGTGACTGCTGCCGTGGTGGAGGTGGAAGCAGCACTGTGCTGCTCTCCCCAGAGCTTGTCCCAATAGCTGGGAGAAAGAGAGGTGGATCAGGGGAGTCTTGGAGCTGAAATCCTCGACTCTCATTTGGTCCTCTGAATCATCGTGGCTCCTTCCTCACCAGCCCCTTCTTCAACCACCCTTCTTCCTGTTCTTCTTCAGGCCCAGGAGCCCTAATGTTGCCCTGGAGCTCCTTTGTACAGCAAAGAGCACACACAGCCCTAAAGGTCTTCCCAGACCTTCTCAGGTGGGGGAGGACATCCGTGCCCGACACCAGCACTGCCAGTGGACACGCTCCTTGTTCCTGTTCTCACCCTGGCTTACCCAGGTTGTTTTCCCACTCCCGAGGGCTCCTGTGCATCAGCAGCACCATGGGAAGGGTTTTACAAGACTCTTGTAACCTCACCCTGAGCCATCAGGTGGTTTCCTTCAGCAGCAACGTGTCTTGGGGCTGCTTCCTTCCCACTGGTCCAAGACATGCATACCCAAAAGCATCTCCAAGAATTTATCTGCACTGAATTCTCCTGCTGGTGTTTCGACACGTCGGCTCCACAGAGGCTTTCAATTTGGTATGAAAAGTAATTATTGCCACGGTGCAGTTTAGCTGTTGTGTTTTACAGTGCTGGTAAGGTCAAAAGAAATAATAATAATAATACAAGAAAGACTCAGCCAGAGTAACCGCCTGCAACATGCTATTTGCATTTTTAAGGAAATACTTCTTTGAGACAGCTTGGGTGAAAGGTCGGCATTTGCATATAAATGGAAAAGAAAGTGTGTGATGCTGGAAGTTACATCTATATTATTTTCTCAGCAGTGAGCTGCTGTTCTGGAGATTAAGGGACGCCGTTTGCATTTGGCTTTTGTTGAATAGAGAAGGTACCAGGAAAGGCAAATTAGAACAAAATAATGAGGGAAATGTGCAAGAAGAAAGAAGCAACGTCCTGTTTCCGGGAGATGCTCTCCTGCATGCCTGACACCTCACACGCCTGCTTGCACACGCGCTGGGCACGCGTGGGTGAGCGTGGCTGAGAATGGCTCCCTTTGCATGTGCAAAAGCATGGATGCTGGAGATGGTGCCAGTGGCTGGAGTGGTCCCTGCTGGGAATAAGCCTGGCAGAAAGGAGGATGATGGTGCTCATCATTTGGAAGTGATATGCCGGGGCTTGCTTGATATATTTTTTTTAATATTGTTATTTTTTCTTTTCATTCAGGCTCAGGTATGTTTGGAGAGGAATTATCAGCCTTCTCAGTGAGGTTCCTCCAATTACAGTAGGAACATTTGCACTTAGTGGCTGGCAGGGCAAAGGCAGGAGGCAGAGAAATCCACAGCTCAGGTCTTGCTCTTACCTTGGAGGGGTCTACATGGGCTGAGAGATTTTCCAGGCCCTGCTGCTGCCCTGGGCCTTGGAAACACCGAAAGGATTCTCTGGTGGAGAACCCCAGTCTTTGTTTCCCCTCTTGCTGGTGGCCTCACTCACCACACTCAGAGCAGCTTTGTGCTTTGACAGCTCCCCCATGGAGCTGGGGGAAAACGGGATGTTGAACAACGTTCACTCTTTAATCTTTTTGATCAATACTTAAGAACACCGCGCAGACAGCAGCGGTGCTGTGGGCACGCGGCTTTTGTTCCTCTCTTGAAGAGTACACAAGTGGTACAAGGATGGATGGTGAAAAACACCTCCTTTTATACCTTCTGCTGTGTCCTGCTGCTGTGCACTGTGCTGCTGCCACTTGGTAGGAAAAGAAAAAAGGCTCTGATAAAAACGCTTATTAACTGGCCATGAACACTGGAGCATGAATATTGCTCTTAATGAGGAGACACTGCAGCCTCATTTGCTTCCCTTGCATTATAGGTGCACAGGGCTTCGGCTCCTGCAGTGTTGGGTGATACAGAGGAACAGGATGGAATGTTGGTCCTTCCCTAGAGCACAGTTTGGTGTGCAGGGGTGCAAAGAGGACCCCAGATGGCAGCACAGCCATCACCAGGGTCTGGGGATGCCAGGTCCCACGGCAGGGTGGTGTCTGTACCCTGCTCCTGGTGGATTTTGAGCTTGTTAATGAACCCCACCACTGAGGCTTTTGCTCCCTCTCCAAGGACCAGTTTTCTGTGCTTCTTCCCACTGCAATGTGTTTTTGTGCTTGGGAAATTTGAATCATTTTGTGATTCAACCAGTTGCTCACTGTGCTGTCCTAGGGCCATGGGGAAGGGATGATTCCCTGTTCCCATCAAGGACCTGATGAAGAGTTCGAGAGCATGCGAAAGTGCCAGGTATGAGAGGACAAAGCATGAGCTGGCAGGGCTGAGGTGACCACAGGGGCTGACACATCTGCCTGGGCAGGGGTGGCAGCTGACAGCATCAGAAGCACGATGAGCCAGGAGGTGAGGTGGCAGGGGCTGGGAAGGAGAATGTGAGTCACTTGTGCTTCAGGCAGTGCTGGAGGAGGGAGCCGAGGCAGGGGATGCTCCCTGGGCTGCAGGAATGGCTGGAAGGAGGGTGGCAGATTCTTGTGGCTGGAAATGGGGAAGCAGCAGCACGGTGCTGGCAGGGACCTGTCCTCTTTCCTTTGGCATAGTCTGGTGCTCCCCTCCTGTGTCCTGTGCCCCAGGACCCGCAGAGCTGAGCAGGCTGTACTTGGCTGTCGGCACCGAACACCTTGGAGCTGTGCTGGTGTTGAGCCAGTGGCTCAGTGTGTGCCAGTGGCTCCGTGTGTCAGCAAGGCACGCTGTGCTGCAGAGGGCTGTTTGGCGGGGAGAGCACTAGAAAGGCTTGTTCCTACTGAAATCAAGCCCTTCCTTTCCTTTGGGTAAGGAGAAAATGAAAGGTCAGAGTGCTCATCACAGATCTCATGGCGTCACAGCGTGTGGTTGGGTAGCAGGGTGGGTTAAGCCAGCACTGTGTGTTTGTTGGGGCAGTGGAATCACAAATGCAGTTCACTGGTGCAATGAGTTGTTGGGTCTCTGGACAGCCATGTAGTGCTGCAAGGCACCCTCTGGCTCTGTGCTGCCGTGAGAGGAGCCACGACTGGGAGTGATGTGGGGATGAGGAGCAGAGAGCTCATGAGCAAACTTTGTGAGCTGTGCAAACACAGCCACGGGGTCAGGTCCCCACAGCTCAGCCCCAGCTTTTAAGAGGAAACTGCTCATGACCCCTTAATTTTTCTTTTTATGGGGATTACAAACTCTTTGGGACTTTTCTCAGGGGTGAACACCAAAGCTCAACATCCCCATCCCTGGAAGTGTTCAAGGCCAGGTTGGATGGGGCTCGGAGCAACCTGGTCTAGTGGAAGGTGTCCCTGCCCATGGCAAGGGGCTGGAATGAGATTATCTTTGTCATTTCCAGCCTAAACCATTCGATGATCTCCCTGGTGATTGCCCAGCTCCTCTCTAAATGTGATAAGGAAAAGTATCTTTAGGTCAGCAAATGAACAAAGTAGAACCACAATCCAGCCAGCCATGCTACATCTCCCATCCATACATCCCATCTCAACTAATTATTAAATCATATTTGCTGATAAGTATGAGATGTAATATCTATTACACAGCTGTTAAACCTCAATTAATATGTTTTAATGATCAGTCGTTTACTGTGCAATATACAATTAACATCCGGTATTAGATCTTAAATTAAATGCGTGTTTGGGAAGTTAAATTTGCAGCACTGAACACAGCCCTGCTGCAGTAAACAGAGATAATTGCCTGGAACAGGCAGCATTCCTGTGCCCTGAGAGGGGGCTAAACCAACACTCCTGGCATCAGAGATGAATGGAGGAGAATTGCTGAAGAAGCTGGGTTCTACTTTTTCAGAGTATTTTGATTCCTACAGTGGTTTTAATTCCTTTCCTTTGGAAAAAAGCACCATGATGCAGAGCTACTGTGTTCCTGCAAGTGGGAAGGTTGAGCTGTGTGGGGTGCTGGCTCAGAGGGGTCTTTTCTTGGCAAAGGTTGGGCAGGAGCGTGGGGCAATTGATTGTGCTGAGTCCTGGGGGCTGCGTGAGGGCGTTCGGTGCTGCAGTTTGGAGCTGAGACTGAGGCCTTAAATCAAAGATAAGGCTCATGTTACCTGCCAGCAGGAATGCTCTCATTGCAGCAAGGGCTTGGGGCCATGCAGGGAAGTAAATTCACTTACTGGTGTTCTCCAGGCAGTGGCTACAGAGCTGCTTGTGTGGGCAATGAACTGCAAAATCACAGAATCACAGAACGGTTTGGGTTGGAAGTGACCTTAAAGATCGTCTTGTTCCAGTTCTCTCCAGTCAGGGACACCTTCCATGATTGCAGGTTGCTCCAAGCCCCATGCAACCTGGCCTTGGACACTTCCAGGGATGGGGTAGCCATGGCTTCTCTGGGCAGCCTGTGCCAGGGCCTCCCCACCCTCGGAATAAAGAACTTCTTCCTAACAGCAAATCTAAGTCTCGGTTTAGTTTTAAGCTGTTCCTCCTTATCCCATCACTGTTTGCCCGTGTAAAAGTTGCTCTCCCTGTTTTCTCTAAAATGCAGGGGTGTCAGGCAGCCAGCAGTGCAGAGGGGTGCAGCAGCCCAGGAGTGGCTTCTCCAGATTAGAGAAGATGTAAAATTTGGTTTTGAGATTTTTTTTTTCAATTCGCGTAAAAGTTGGGGCCACAAAATATTCCCTCTGATCCCTTACACCGCTGCAGTGTCTGCTCTGAGAAGTGAGCCCACATTGTCTGGTGGGGTTCTGAAGGACCCAGCCTGTTCTCAGCATGCTGCTGCCTCGTTAACTCAGGATTCACCTTTCCCATGAAAAATGCGCCCAAACAAAAATGAAGAAAAATTTTCCTCCCTTCCTTTTTCTTTTCTTACACTTGGAGGAACAAATGAAGATTGATATGTTTTTCTTCTAGTCTTTCAGTTTAAATATGCAGTGATGCATCTTATGAGGAAAGGAAGCCTTCACCCCCCATGTTTTGTGTACAGAACCTTCCCCTCACCCCATCACTTTGCTATAGCAGGTGTAACACTGCAGAGATTTGGGGACAGGGCAGGGCTGCAGTTGGGGCTCCCCTGGCACTGTGAGGACATGTGTGAGAGCTGATTGCCCCCAGGAAGCCCCCTCCTCCTTTTCTAGTCATCCTCACCCCAAAGCTTCCTATGAGGTTTGTTGTGTTTATTTTTGAGGGACTTTTTTGCAATTCTTTGGAGGGTTAATTTTTTTTTCTGGCAGATGAATGCTTTCTTCTCTCTTTGGAAATGTAAAGTAAAACACACGTGAGTTGATGAACACTCCAAATTGCTGTGGTCTCCCTCCCAGGTTTCCACATCATCTTGTTTGGGGTGGATGAGGGTGACCCAAACATTTCAAGGAGCTGGTTCTTTTGTACCAGGATTCCACACAACTTGCAGTGCTTTTGTTCACAGCTGTAGATATCCCAGAAGGGGACAGATAGATTCAAGGTTTGGGAAAGAACATCATTTAGCAGAGGATGGCAGTGGCTTGTCATAAATGTTGATGGGGAAAAGCAGCTTGCCTGAGACTCCAGTGTGTGCTCCAGTCCTGGGTGGATGGTGCTGAGGAGGGAGTTGATGGGGGAAAGCTGGTGGTTTCCTTTGGGATGTGAACACCAGGCAGTGATCCATCCGACCAGCTGAGCACCTAGGTAATTTTCCAAGGGGGTGTGGATGCAAGTGCTCCAGGCTCTGAGCTATCACTGTCCCGCCTCAGGGCCAGGAGGGGACCCCAGAATATGCCATTCCCTCTGGGATCTGCTTCTCATGGGCTAAAAAATGTACTTAAGGCAATATCCCCCACCTCCTCGTGGGTGGCCCAGGCAGGGGTTAACAGACGTGTCCTTCACATAACCAGTGAGCTTCATTTCTGCTGAAACCAGGATCCGGAGGGAGGTGGAAAGGGCAGAGCCAGCAGTGCAAGCTGATCCTCCCTGGAGACCAGATGCATTTAAGCAGCATGGAATAGGGGAAATCTGATTCCGGTGTCGACAGAGCTGCCTTGGCCATTCCAACTGGGCTGGGCAGAGTGACTGGAGCAGGCTGGAAGGCTCTGAGCTGGTGTGGCCAACACACCTTCAGCCTGGCCAAGGCTCCTTGCCCCGACACTCAGTCCCTTCCCCGCCTCTTGCTTAAAGGGATGAAGGCACGGGACATTGGGATGGGGCCTCTGGCAAGGACAAACTGGCACCTTGAGCCAGATTTATCCAAGGCAGCTTCCAGAATTCACCCTTTGCCTGTGACTTGGGCTCACGTGAGAAAACAAGCCCAGAGAGGCCGAGTCTGCATGTGTGTTGCTAGTTTTTCCTCCTCGTGGCTGAATCTCGTGACCTCTCAACCTTTCAAAAATCTTCTAAGCTATCTTTGGGGTTATCCATTGTTTCCACAGTTTAACCCTCTCTCTGCTCCTGCCCCCACTGCATCCCATAGAGGGTGATCCTGCTTTAGAACGTGCTGTTGGGAGAAGGATGCTGAGGGAAATACTTTAGATAAGCAGGCAGGCAGTGCTGGCCTATGAATGTGATATTGAAACATCTTTATTTCTTCTTTTTTGATATTTTCTCCCTCTGTTCTCCTTTCTTCTGTCCATTTCTAGCTTCTTTGCCTCATTTTGCTTGGTTTTCATCATCTGCTTGGCCATCTGTGCCTCCCCGCTCCCTTTCCTCGGAGCTTCTCCAAAGCAGAGTAATGTTTCAGCAACTCTTGGATTTTGTCTCCAAGCCCTGAGCCTTTTCTGAAGGTCCAGGCTGGAACACAGTGCTTCAAAGAGGGTTTGGAGTCTCTGACATAAATGATTCTCCTGTGACACCTCGAAAAGTCCCCCTGGCTGCCCTCCTGGCTTGAGAACAGCTGTTTTAGGACAAATACATAAGGGTGACTTTGACAGTCACCTATCTTAGGAACCATCCTGGATGTACGTCACCCTAAGATTGAATTATCCCAGTCTTTCAATGTTAATTTTCAGCTGTTAACAGCATGTTTTCCATCTGAGGACCAAGCTGAGCAGAGTTGCAGTGCTTGGGGTAGAAATTCTTTATGGTTGGGATTCTCGGCCTTGGCACAGCACCCTGGGGTCCCGCTTGGGTCATGGAGACCCTCAGGATTTGTACGGCCGTTAAAGAAAGCAGGCAGGGAATAAATACTGCGTTGCCACCTCTGGTTGGTGCTGCTGATGGGGTGCTGGGCTGACTCTGGGTCCTGACCCCATGTTCCTCTTTCCCTCCCCAGAAAATGAGTTTCGGGGTGAGCTGCTGAATCAGAGGTGGACCTGTGGAGAGAAGATCAGCAGCTGCGAGGGAGCCGCCGGCCTGCACGGCACACGCATCAAGGTGAGTACACAAGCAGGGACTTTTTAGGACAGTGACCCCCCCCCTACCCCATGTGTTGGCCATGGGACAAGGGCCACATGTGCTCCAGCTCCTTATGGACCAGCTGCTCCTGGGGGAATGGAGCCTTTCCGGTACCCGCAAAGTGATGGGAAGGACTTGGAAATCTCTGTCCCCTTGCTACAGCCAAACCTCCTGTATAGTGAATCCGGGCAGGGAGGGCTTCCAGCTGTCAAAATTTGGCTTGGAGTGCAGATATTTAAATCATTGCCTTCCTCTCTGGTGCCATCCTTCAAGGGTGGCTCAGATCTGGGTATTTAGGTCACTCCCAGGCCTGTTAAAATAGGCCCTTTCTCCAAGGCTCCGGCTGGTCGGAAGGAGCCCCTTGAACACCAGGTGAAGCTGTGGTGCCTTTGGAGGGGACAAGCGAGTCATTCATCCCCACTGGGACCCTGGACAGCTCCTGGGGCTCAACAGAACCACTCATTTACTGCTGCAGCTGTGGCTGATGAAAGAGGTACAGCCAGGGCTGTCAAACCTCCTGGCAGATTCACTGCCAGCAGATTAGGAAGCTTTAATTAAGCAGAGAACTGGGCTGTTCACTACACAAATGGCGCTTCCTGTCCTATTTTGGCCTCTCAGTAGTGAGGCACCGTCTCCAGTGAGTGGAGGGACCCACCTGGGTGAGGAGGAAGCTTCCTTAGGTGACTGATGTTAGCAACTCTTCCTGTATCCCCAGATAAACCAAACCCTGGGAAAACCCCAAACCAGCAAAAATCCACCCTTAAAAACATCCTTCTTCACTAACAAGCTGTCAGCTGCACGCAGGTGTCGCCGGGAAAGCTCACACCTTCTTAGAAAGCAGAGTAAGCAGTTGTTGCTATATTTAAAATGAGCTCAATTAAGGCTTTTCTATTGAACCTGCCAAATAAGCACTTAGGTTAGATTTAATAAGATTGTCGTATGTTAATAAAGTAATGATTACAAAAGGTAACATTCCCAGTACCTGGTGCTCATCTGGTGCTCTGCCTCTAACAAGCACATCACGAATATTAACCATTTCTTGCAATCCTCAGCTCTGCTTATCTGTGTTTTATCTGAGTTCCTGGCTCAGGGGTGAGAGGAGGGGGTGGGGAGGGGGAGTCTGAAGGGAGTGTGGATATTGTGAGAGTGTGCAGCCCTCTTACCTCACAGGGGGAGAGGTCTCGATCACTCTCTAACCTTTGGATCTGCATTGTGTGCACATGCTTGCACTTCTCTGTGGGCTCATAAATATATGTTGTATTTAAATGCAGTTTTTCATGCCAGTCACAGCTCGTAATCCAGAGGATGTGCAGCGGTGAAGGACAATGGGATGTGGGGCACGTTTACTTATTTATTTTTGCCTCTAAAGAAGTCCAGGCATGGGATAAAATTTCCCATGACAGGTTTGAAATGAGATCT
This sequence comes from Dicrurus megarhynchus, assembly GCA_013399195.1. Taxonomy (NCBI): domain Eukaryota; kingdom Metazoa; phylum Chordata; class Aves; order Passeriformes; family Dicruridae; genus Dicrurus; species Dicrurus megarhynchus. The sequence goes on along the minus strand of VXAD01004191.1, from coordinate 541,615 downwards.
CTGCAGTGCTGGGGAGAGCTGATCTCTGCACAACAGCCAGCTGAGCCTGGGCGCTGCTGCCAGGGCTCGTCCTGGACCACGGTGTCCGGTGGCAAAATGAACCTTTGTCTCTCAAATCCTCTCTGTTTTCCTGTGCCACGGGGATCTAGCTGGGAGGCAGCTGAATAGCAGGCAGGTTGTTGGTGAGGGCTGGCTGCTGTCAGGACAGGTAGGCCGGATGGTGGTGGGGCCACCAGAGCCCATCCCTGCTGTCCCCTTTGCAGAGACGCACCTCGGCAATCCCCTCACGCTGTGCCACTCAAAGATAATCTCATGGAAAAGGCAGCTGGCTTATCACTGAGCTGGAAAACAATGAGATTGAAGAACCACAGCTTTTTTCCCCCCCTCTTCCCTACCCCTCCTCTTCTGGCGTGGGAGCCGTCGGCACGTACGGAGCCGCTCAGGTCTCGCTGGCATTGGGATTGCGCGTTGCAGCGCTTCCCAAGAGTCGAGAGGGAAGTGTGTGTCAACTTCAACCATGGCCTCTGAAATCACCCAGCCTAGTGCTGGGCTGTCAGCGCTGCGGAGGCAACGGTGCAGCTGCGCCTGTGTCAGACGTGATGCTCAGGAGCAGCTTTTCTGCTCCGCTTCCCTCGAGTGTGGAGGCTGCTGCTGCCATCGCTACGGAGCAGCAGCGCTCGGGAAGCGCTTCACTCGCAGCACTGGGTGCTTTTGGGGAGGGGGGCTGGACCCTTTCTGCAAATGCAAAGTGACAGCATGGCTTCAGGAGGATGTTTGTGACACAGCCGGAGTGTCGGATTCGAGGTGGGTACAAGCCGTGGGTTTGCATCTCAACATGTCAAGGCAAAATCCTCCCCCCGCCGACTCGGAGCCGGGGAACACCGTGCAGGGTGTCCTTTCCTGGAAGCAGTCAGAGCAAAAGGCAGACGGGAGCTTATTCAGCCAAGAACAGGACTCACAATAGGTGGAACGTCAGGAGGATTTAAATCAAGCAGCAAGGAAGACCCTAAAGGAAGAAGAGGGGGAAAAAATCCTCGTAATCTCAGAGTGTGGTTATAAAATAGCAGCTGGGAGCTACTCTTGAGCCTCTTTTTAAAAGTAGAGGCGCACTGTTGATCAAGGGTATTTCTTCCTCCATCACCCCTTATTCATTTATTTTAAAAATTCACAGCTAGAGAAGGTCCAGCAGGACAAAGTCCTCCTCATTTTCTGCAATGACCAAAGGTGCTGTGACACTTTACGGAGAGGAAAGGGGAGAAATTTGGAGATCCAGATCCAGGTCTTTCCAAATGTGTTCAGCCTTCAACAGCCAAGGAGGAATTCCTCACAGGAAAACAAAACAAGGGAGGAGAAATCAGGACAGGCCATTCAAACCCATCTTCACTGAGAGGCAGTTTTGCTGCCTTTTCCCTTGAGGAGCTAAAGAAGGGACTCTTTAGATCTGCAAGAGAGGGAGGACCAAACAGAAAACCCCTTTTCAACAATTCTGTAGGAAAAAATGTCATTTCTTCTGGCATTTTCCTTCTGCTGCTAGGCAATTATAAGTTTGGGGGTTTAAAAAATTAAAAATAGAGGCAGTGAGTGTCTGTCTGTCCCTCTAAAGCTCAGGCGCTGCTTCTTGCAATTGGCATTTTGCTCCATCCACAAATAAGCACTGATAGAAGTTCTGCCGCTTTCAATGTAAAATAAATATTCCCGCTGAATCCTCACCTCCCTTTGTCCAGCCGAAAGGTTTTTCAGGGTGTTTATTTTCTCTGAGCTCCGTGGTGCTCTTGCATACATATAAAGTATTACTGCTGACCGGGGGGAATTTTGGCAGGGCCTTTAATGGCAGATTTGCATAGAGCTGTCGAAGCCCAGGCACACCTGGGCATCAGCACGTGCTGGGCTCCCAGTGGGTTTGTGTTCTGTTATGTTCCTCGGGCTTCCATTGGGAAGGAAATGTGTATTAAGACAAGAAGGAAGAAGAAAATGTCAACCCTGTAGGTACTCCATAAAATGGAACTTCAGACCCGTGTTGTATTGCTGCCTTGGCAGCAGAACAAGACCTTTACTGTAGAATTTGGCTGTTAAAATTCACACTGTGCTTGGGTTAAACTCTTTTTCAAGTTTATCTGTCTGAACATCATTGATTTAGGTCTGCAGTATCGACAGATTTTCATTATAACTTGTATTCTGCTCGTGTCAGGGAGCTCCTTAGTGCAGGGTAAACATATGGGGCAATATTTTCTACTTTTAGAGAGAAAAGAGGGGGGAAAAGGGGCACATAGAGTAAAAGTGATGTTTCCAAGGTTGCCCTGACTACCACAGCACTGAGCTGAATCCTGAAGGAGTGCTCTGAGACCCAGCACAGGGTCCTTTCCTGTAGTGTTGGGTTAGGAAATTTGCTGGATGCTTATTTTGATTTAATCTGAGGGATAACCCATTGATAAGGTGAGGAGGTGTGGAATAAACCTCTGTCTTTTCTAGCCCAGCTAATGTGCTTGTGGCTGGCATCTGGCAGCAATAATTTATTTGCAGGTTTCCTTTTGGATTGCTTTGTTTTCATTCAGAGTTAAAGCAATAAGAGTGAAATCCAGACAGCTCCTCAGCCTGGCTGTTATGTGAACAAGAGAGAGACCTAATGAAAATACCCTGTCGGTCTCCAGGACTGCAAACATGCACTGTGTGACCTGAAATTTCACATTAAAACGATCTGTCTAGAGGGCTTCTGGCTGAGAAGGCAACAATAAAGGACAATGGTTTCATGTAACCTTCCTGCATCTGAGACTGATATCATGGAGGCTCCAGAAATGCAGTCATGGCTCTGCCAGTTGTTTAACTTGCCTGGGAGGAGCAGGGGCTGAGCTATGAAATGGATCTTATTCCCGAAGTTTCTGCACTTTGGAGGGAAACAAGGATTTTTGAGGATGATCCTGCTGTTGCTTTAAGCTGAAAAAAGGAGCTTGGTTGTAGAAAACAGAATCTGGGAGCACAGAGCCCACCCCATCCTGACGGTGATGTAAGTGAAACATTATAAATACACAGCGGTGAGGCTGTGTCAGGTTCTCTAAACAAGTAATGGGGTCTTCCCTATGGGGAAAGCTCCCAAAAATTTAGAAGTTTGGAGTTGGGTTGTTTTTTTTTATTTGTGTGTAATAGGCCAGGCAAGGCAGCCTATTTGGCTTTTCCATTCTTTGGTCCTCAGCAAGGCTGGGTCACCAGATGTCCCTTCCAGCCGTGAGGATTCTGTGATTCTGTGGGTCTGTCCCTGCCTTAGGTAGCTCCTGTCCCCTTTCCTCATGTTGTGACTGAATCTGTTCCTGTCTTCCCAGGGCATTTGATCCTGGTTTGAAAGAGGAAGGGGAGGCAATGGAGGAATTGCTCTGAGGTGCTGTGGAGTGGTGAGGAGCCTGGATGCCAGCTCAGACATGATCTTTGACTCCTGAAGGCAAATGTGACCTGAAATGGGATCTCCCCCATTTATAGACAAGCAGCTTGAGCCCATCCCTCCTGCCTGGCTAAGAAAAATGAAATTATGCTTTGCTTTTCCATGCTGTCCATGTGGGTCCCAGTCCCTCTTTATTGGCCAGAGCTGGCCCCTTGCCCTTCCCACAGCCTGACCTCCTCTGTCACTTTGATCTGCAGAAAAGCCATATTGCCAGGTCGCCACCCCAACACATGCCAATTCCCTGAGAGAATTGTCAAAAAAGGGGAAAAAAAAAGAGAGAGGAAAAAAGAAAGAAAAAGCCCTCTCTGAAATTCCTGTCGGCTGGAGGCTCCCAGCAAGCCGAGGTGCCGCTGTACTGGCGGCGTGCGGCGGCATTAGGGAGCGAGCTCAGCGCACGCCGGCGTTGAAAGGCTCATAAATGTAATGAAGTCCCTGTGACACCTGCTCCTCTCCACACTTTAAACGGGAGCCATTGGTCCGCAGGGAGCCGCGGCTTTAAAAATACAAATTATAGTAATTGTCTGCTGTGTTATTGGGAAGATTGTAATAAACGTGGAGCACAACACCGCCGTGCCACGAGCAGAATGCTGACAGGGTGCATAAATTGCTCCAGGTTTTGATTCCCCCCAGCCCCCCTGTTTTTTTTTCTTTTCTTCTTTCCTCTCCAACCTCGCTGTCTAACAAATCATGGCATGTTAACACTGAATTTCTGGAAGGTGGCAGTGTGAAGGAGAGAGGTGCTTGGGGAAACTTCATCCCTCCTCTCCGAGGGGTTTTTAGCTGTGGTGCCCCAAGGGCTGGGGACCTTGGTCCCCTCTCCCTGCCTGCCCCAACAGCCTCCCTCCCTCCAAGCAGTACCTCCTTTAAGGGTGAGGAGCCCTGGCCCTTCTGCTGGGAACTGGGAGTTGCATTCACCAAGAAAGGTTTTTAGGGTGCATGTGGGGATGCAGTAGCACACACCCTAGCTGCACCATCCCGACTGACAGTGGAGCAGCACATGCTCTACTGCATGTCCCCTCCTGCCTCTGGACCAGGGAGAGCAGCTGATGGTGTCCCTGCTCTGCTGGGAGTGCTGGAGCCGTGGAATCTCCTTTAGAACTGATACAGGAGCTGGTTTGTTCCTTCTCTAACTGGGCCTGTAAAGAATGTTCCAGAGAGAGTTTGTTTTTATTATGTCAAATCCCACTTGTAAATGGTTCTTTCATCTTCTTTTCTCTCTCCTTGTAATCTCTGGAGGAAATGTCCCACATGGTAACACTGCAGTAAAACCTAAATTGTCTTCCCAACTTACCAGGCTCTGATCCCCCTCCCTGCTCACACCCTGATCTTACCATTCCCCCTTGGCATTTACTGCTGAATGCTCCTGCCTGCAGAGAGAGCATCTGTATTGAGGGGGAGACGTAAAACAGCTCTTTGACCACTTTAGCAGCTCCTTTGACAACTTGAATGAAATCCTATTTATATTATTCCAGCCGCATCTTTGTGCCGTGCCATGGAGGTCCTTGCTTTCCTGCTCCCACCTCCAGGCACTGCCTGGTTTCAAAGGTGCTGCACCCCAGAGGTGGCTGCACTTCAGCCTTCTGCTACCTTGTGGCATGTGGTGATGTTTAATTAATATCCAGAACTTTGAAGTCCCCGATGTTACTTATTCATGCCCGTGTTCCCTGCAGACCTCGTGTTTGATGTCCACGTTGTGGGTTATTTAGATGCAGTCCTCTTTGTGGCAAATTTAAGCAGAGAGGAGAGGTTGTTCTTTAGGGCACGTGTGCAAAATTGCCCTTTTCAGGCAGGAGATCGGCTCAGACACATATTCAGAGGTTTCTGATTCTGTGTTGGCATTCCACCCAGGTGCTCACAGCAGTTCTGTGCTGTAAATCCAGAGAACTCAGTTCTGCCCTTAACAAGGGCTGTCTCAGGCACAGCCAACACATCTGTGTGCTTGTCCCTCTGTGCTACTCGACAGAAAAAGTCCTTCCTGTGTCCCAGGATGTGGAAATTAATTTAAAATTGCTAAATCTGTGCACTGTGGGTTGAACAATAGCATCGAGGCAAGAAGCCTCCATCTCAAAAACACGGGAAGGCTTTCCCAGCCGCCCAAGTATTTACACAAAGCCACAACCACATACGAGCTTGTCCTTTAATGATCATTTTCTGGTTATCTTTCAGTAATGATTTTTTTCCTTCTGTTGCAGATGAGTTTAGAAAATGACGATAAGAGAGCACGCACGCGATCCAAGTCTATCCGAGGTGAGCGGGAGCACCGGGCTGTACAGACCTCAGCTCCCTGCACTTTCCTTGTCCCAAATAGGCTTTGATTTTTCAAGTCCAGGCTTGACTTGCCAAGTTATGCTCACTGCCCCTGCCCCAACCCCACTGAAATTTGTCTAAAAAACACTTGCAAAAGTCCCAACCAGAAAACTTTACAGGTCCTTATGATATTTAACCCACATCCTCTACACCCAGCTGAAGGAAAATAACAAGCAAATAAGGAAAAGAAGCCCCCGTGCCTGCTTTGCTGTAGGGGATGGCAATCACTGGAGCTTCAGATCAGCTCCCGGGGCTTTCATCAGGCTCACTCTGCCAGCGGCTTTGAAGTCGCACATCTGAGAGCGCCCGGCAGAAGTAGCTCATGCTGGAGAAGCAAATGGGCCATCCCCCGGCAGGGATGGGAGGACAAACAACTGGTTAATGCAAAGATTGATTGCGATTTATTTACTGATTAAAAAAAAAAAAAAAAAGAGAACTGAAATTCTTTTCATGCTTTCTCTCCGGGAGAAGGTGAAAGGCTCTGATAGAGCCCAGGGTGTCACCTCAGGTGGTCCCATAGCCATGTGTGATGGTTACAGACCAGTCTCTCTATTTTTCGGGTTGTTTTTGTGGCTGTAGATGTGACGAGTGGCAAAGGAGGCTGGAAGTGAGGCACCAACAAGGTTGGAAAGGTGTGATGGCTGCAGGGACTGCAGCTGGGCTGGACCACATTCCTTTTGTCCTCACCTTCCTTCCTCCTTGCTCTTCACCTTTTAAATAGGTGCATCTGCACCTTTCAAAAACAAAACCAAACCCAGATGTTGCCAGCTGTGCTGAACTGCCCTTGAATATTTGGATTTCATTGCTTTGTTGCACAGGCACAAAGGTGCTCATTCAGGTTGCAAATGAGAGCGCCCTGATTCTATTTATTTTCTCACACCCTGCCTTCCCCGTGCTCGAATCCGGGGTTCTTGATGTGAAAAGGTAATTTATTGCCTGCACCCTGGGACTCGTCACTGCCTCCAGTTTGTTGAAGCTTGTGAGTCATCCCACCGGGAGCTGGATCCCAGGAAACCCAATTAGCTCAAACAAATTGAGCAAACGTGTTATGGTTTTTAGCCTGGGCAAATTTAGACTTGTGCTGAGGGATTTTTTTTTTTCCTCTGGATTATTTGGATTTCTGGCTGGATGTAAGTTTTCAGCTGTGATGTGAAGCTGTTGTATGTTCTTGTTGTGAGCAGTGAGAAACCCTCTTATTCACAAGTGGGGAATACTCCCTGAAAATCCTACAAACTCTTGTTTACCCTAAACCCCAAGTAACAAATCCCCACCATATGTCTGAGCATTGGCAGGGGCTCCTGCATCAGTCTGATGTGACAAGGAGAGGAGAAAAATGCTGGTTTTAGAGAGGTGAATGTGGCCATTGCAGGAAAACAGTTGTGAACTGTGAAAGAAGAAATTGATGAGCAGCTTTAATGGGCAAAAAGAGAGACGAGGGCGTGAAAAAACTCGGTCTTTATTTAGGAGTGTTTGAGTTACACGCATGCATGTCAGAACAGCTCCATTGACTTCAAAGTCATCACGGATTCAAAGAACAGAGGTAGTCCCTGATGCTGCCAACACGCACTCACCTGCTTGAAAACAAGCACAGGCGTGAGGATTTACAAGGCAGGATTATAATTTACTACAGGCTGGCATGCAGCAAATGGCAGCAGGATAGATTGGCCCTTTCTTTTCCAAATGGGATGCCCGGGGAAGCAATGGAAACCCAGCTGCAGGCGGGAGGGTTTCAGTCTTGGGGGGGGGCCGGGCACCCCTGGTGTGTTTGTGACCTTGTGTTTGTTTCCATTGCTGCATCCTGCCCTTCGCCCAGTGCCCACCGAGCTCATCGGCCAGGAGGTGAGGTAAGGACCCTGCTGCTCCTTGGCCATGGGAGGGATGGAGGGGGGGCACATGGTGGGACTGGCTTGAGAGAAGCCCCTCAGCTGGGAAACCTGGGTGAGGGGAGCAAACCCGTGGGATTAATGGGGTCTTGCTGGGGGGCTTCAATTGGTGGTTGTGTCCAAGTCCTCAGGGTGCCACTTGACAACACATCAGAGGAATCACAAGAGTTAAAGAAATTAAAACAGGAGCTCTGGATGAGTCCCATAAGACTGGAGACCCTCCAGGCATCCGCTGTCCCACCCCAGATCTAAACCCCAGTCAAATCTAATGCCCACGGTTTGTGTTTCAGGATCATTGGGGTCAACATCCTACTAACCAGAGGTTTTTCCACATATTTGTCACATCACTTCTGGTGCCAGGTGCTCCTTCAGCCCCCTGTCCCCTGTTCACTCACCGGGGTCCTGTTGTCACTCATTTAGCAGTGCTGGGATGCCAACAGCAGCAGCCAAAAGAGCAGGAGCTGAGCCTTTGCAGCCCTCCAGAGCTTCTCATTAGATGTAACAGCCTCCCCCACCTCTAAGCTCCCACCAAACCTTGCACAGGGGTTTCTGCCAGAGGTAGGAGCCTTTAACCTGAACAGGCACTAATAGCAGGGGCTGCCTCTCCTTGCAGCCTCCCTTAAAAAGCCACGAGTGTCAAAGAGTAATTGGACCTAAACCAACCCAATTTCAGAGCATTTTGCTCCTCCACTCTCCCATTACTCTGGAGAGCCGGGAGGAGCCAGCGCTGGGCATGCCCCTTCTCCAACTTTTATTGCTGAACACTTGAGTGGAGGTGGTAATTGGAGCAGGTGACATATCTAAGGGGCAGGACAGAGTGCTCCACAAAGCCATCTCTGCAGCTGTCACCTAATTGCCTGAATAACTGGACGATTAATCGACTAATTGGAAGCAGGGCATCGTCTGCATAACAATAAGAAGCCCTTTTGTCAAGCAGATGAAGGCTGCGGAGAGGGGGGAGAGCTGGTCGGTGTGGTGGCTCTTGAGGGATGGAGAGCAGCTTTGATAGACCTCGAAGCCCGTTCCCCATTTTGGGACTCCTGCCAAAGTACACGAAACCTCCCCAACGGAGAGTGGGGAGGGAAAGCCTGGCCCAGAGCATGTAGGGCATCACCCTTGTGCTGGTGCTTTTTAAAACCATTAAATCAACCCACTGAAGCCAGAAACATCCCAAATTGACACCTGCTTCGATAAACCTCGATGCTGAACCACTTGGCTCTTCCCTACATACTTTTTATTGCAGCCTTCATTTAACCACATCAAAAATGGGGTGATGGGTAATCAGCTTTAATTGATACAGGAAAACTTATAAAAGCCTGTAACATCTTCATCAGAGCTGCTCTTGTTTGCCATTGAATAAGGCCTTTTTCAGGCAAGTCACTGGTGACATAAACACCGCTCTGTCTTTTGGTGTGCAGTCACTGAAAGTGTGGCTGGGGCTGCTCGGGACAGAGCAGCCTCAGTCAGGACTGAGGGCAATTAAAATTAAATAGACTTTTAGATCATAGCGAAGAGGGAAGCTCCTTCTTCCAACTGCACATTAATGGGGTGAGATCTTGTTCTCTGTGACCTCGGGTGTCCTGCCGGAGGAGGGACACGGCGCTGCCAGGGCAGACCCCGGGTGTGGTGGGGCTGGGGCTGTGTGTGGATGCCAGAAGAGCCGGGAGCCATCCCACAAGAGATGGCACTGGAGGATGTTCAGCATCACGGGTTCAAGCCAGGTCATGAGCAAAGGGGACAGCAGGAAGGGGGGACTTACCTGGAGGAGCCATGAGATGCAGCTTCCACCTCCCCAGAGCACTGTGTCCCCTCAGGAGATGTGCCACCACCATTTGCCCTCTCAGCATTTGCTTTGCTAACCTAAAGCAAGTCAGCCTCCCTGAAGGAAGGATTCCAGCTCTCCTGACAGCTCAGCAGCCCTGTCCTGCCCCGGTTTTGGGTTGAATTATATTCTTTGAACACAAAGATCTGACTTCTATTCTGGGGAGGTGAACCATTAATAACCTGCTGGTGCTCCCAGAGCTGCTGCACCCATTAGTGAAGCCAGACCTCCGTGTCCTCAGCTTTCTGCAAGGGCTGAGCTCTGCTGAGAGCAGAAATTCTGAGTCCCTAAAGCCTTACTTGGCACTTGGTACTGTTTAATATTGTCCCATGTCTTTTACTTCGAGAATAACAGGCTGGCCAGATCCCCTCTGGGCTGGCAGTGCCTTCTTCCTTTGCACTGTCATCAAGAGATTTCATTAGCACTTCCAGCTTCCCAGGCTGAGGGTGATACAGTGCTAAATGAGGTTATTAATCCTACACGACTCCAGAATTCCTCAGACATCAGGCAAGTCACTTGGGCATCCTATAATCAATGCCATAATCTGGTTTTGCCAGAAAATGTTTGCTTTAATGCTTCTTATCTGGAGCCCTTACAGCTCCTGAAGCCGGGACTAATTACCCCTGCAGGGGAGGCGCGTGGTCCCGTGCGAGAGATGCTCAAGCGAAGGCGGCAGTGGCTGTGAGCGGGCTCAGAGCTCCCTGCAAGCCTTTAACTCATCCTCCTCTGCAGAGCAGCAGGAAAAAATTGCAGGGATTTGGGAGATCTAGTCACTTAAATCCCATCCATTCCCCCAAAAGTGAGGTTTTGAGGATTTTAGTCCTGGTGATCTCCATCCAATGTGTCTGGCTAAAACCTCCTTGATGAAGTCCCAGTCTGCTCTTCCCAAAAATCCACACGTTTCTTACTGCAAGGAGCCCCAGGTCCCTGACAAGCCACCAGATAAGGGAAAAACCCATGTTTTCCTCCTGAGAAAAAGAAAACTGGAGAATAGCAGCGGGGAAGCAGAGTGCAGTAGCTGTCTGCCTTTAAAAGCTTGCTCTTACACATGCAAATCTTTAATTAAACATACTCATAAAACTATAGCGAACTGTTCATCTAATTAAATGGGGTGAGTAATTTCATTAATTTTTAGCAAACTGCAAGGCTGTTCTCCTGCCCTTCTCCCTTGGAATTCAAAGGGACAAACTGAACCATTTGAAGGAAATTAACTTCCTGCCTGCAGTTGGCTTGTTCCTTGAGCATAGGATCTGTTTAACTGATCGTAGTTTATACAGTTCTAATTAAAAATAAATTCTCTGAGTCCTCTTGCTGTTCCTGATGGTTGTTTGTTTCCTTCCCAAGCTGTCCAACCCCAGGCTGTAACGGCTCAGGACATATCCGTGGGAAGTACGCGAGACACAGAAGGTGAGGCGGGGTTGGAGGTAGTGGGGATGGAAAAATGTGAGCAACAGACCCAAAGACAGGCGTTTACTGGAGAAAATCTGGTTCAGAGCAGCAACCCAACTTGTCTGCCCCAAATCTTCCTGTTTCTGGCTCTCCATCAGTCCCTAAGGGATCCTGAAGGGATTTGCTTCTCCAGACTCATAGCAGCCTTCCTACAGACCCCAAACTCACCCAGAAGTATCTGACTCGGCTGTCTGGGGTTGGTGGGAGCTGCTGACAGGCAGAGATTTTGTCTGCCTGGTGCCTCTGTGGATGGGGAAGGCAAATGAAAACACATTGGCTGCTTTGGAGGCCATGCTGGCCTTAACTGAGGGTTTTCATCACCCCATAATGGTGAAATTGGAGCAGTTGGTGGACGTGTCCCAGGGGCTGGTTCTGCATCCCATGCCTGGTTTCATGGTGCCCATCACCAACATCAGTTCTGGGATGTCGCATCCCAGCATCCGTGTGCTGATTTCCAGGAAAAAGCTGATGTAGTTGCACAAAGTCAAGGTCTAAGAGCACATCTGGCCACGAAGGGTTAAACCAGCTTAAAATCTGGGGTGCTGGATGATTTTTTTGGTAGTATTGGTGTATTTGTCCCACTTGCCTTTGCCTAACCGGTTAGGATGAGGTAGCCAGGCCTTTCTCACTCAGCAATGCCTCCTCTCTGCTCCTTGATCCCATCTGCAGTTTACAAAGCTGCCCTCTAGCCAAGAAGAGGAAGCTTCAGGATGCGGAGGCCGAACACCTGGTGTCGAAGAGGAAATCCCATCCGCTCAAACTGGCCTTGGATGAAGGCTACAACGTCGACAGCGACGGCAGCGAGGAGGCCGAGGCCAAGGAGGAGTCTGGCTCCGATGAGTCGGAGGGGATGCTGGAGGAGGACGAGGCGGAGGCGATGGAGCAGGAGGAGACCCGCAGCCCCGAGGCAGCAGAAGGTGCTTTATCATTATTGATTGCAGAGCTGTGTTCTGCAGATGAAGAAAGGGCAGGAAGTGTTGACAGGCAGGAGTTACAGCTCCTCTGAATTATGTACAGGATGAGTCCCTCAATTATTACGTTGGGTAGAAGCACAATGGCAATGCTCTGGTTAAGCTGAGAGGGCACTGTGCCTCTAGTGTCTCAAAAATGAGAGCTTTTCCATCAGGGGTGCTCCCTAGGGAAGGACCTATGGAAAGCACAGAGGAGCTTGCTGTGTGGTGGGGAAGGCAGCCAGGGTCCCTCACTGGTGCCATGAGGGGCTCAGCAGGAGCCTCCTCCCTGGACAGACCTGGCCACTATCTAAGAGCAGAGGAGTGACAGGAAAAGGACGTGGATGTTCAGCTGGGATCCTGACACTGCCTTGCACACTGGTTTGGAGCCCTGGGAGCAGGGGTGTCAGATATTTGCTGGTGGGCCAGGCAGTGGGAAGATGGTGCATCTGAGTCCCATGTGGAAATCCTCTTTCTACCTGCCATCCCCAAATCGAATAAATTAGGCAGCTCCAGGGGTGGAACTGACAGGTTCTGGTTTCAATTAAGTTTAAGTGCAACAAAGTTATATTTTATGAGTTTATGTAATTACTTTCTTTGCCTCCTTTTTTATTCCCTCTCCTTTTCTCTTCCCATTCCTTTCTCTTTTACTCCTTTCTTCTTTTCCTCCTTTTCTCATTTCCTCACCTTTTTTTTTTTTTTGTTCTTTTATTTCTTTCTTTTTCCCTTTTTCTTTCTATTCCTTCTTTCCCTGCTTCAGAGAGAAGCCCAGCGAAATCAACCCACTATGGACAAAACACAGCAACAACTACATCTGGGCCCAGCAAGGCCAACTATAGCAGCTACCAAGAAATAATCGCCAACTCTCTCCTAAACTTAGGCCAAATAGCAGAGGAAACCCTCGCCATCGAAGGGCAGCTGCCCGAAGCGGAGCTGCAGGGCTCCAAGCCGGCATCCAACGTTGTGCATTTGGTCCACGAGGACGCGGGAGAGGAGTTGGTGGAGGAGGAGTGCGACAAGGAGATCATCATGGAGGAGGAGTGCGACAAGGAGATCATCATCCAGACGGAGGACGCGGAGGAGGTCATCGAGGTCACCAGCGAGCGCAGCAGCGAGTTGTGTCCGGAGCCCCGAGATGACGCGAACGGAGAGGAGTCCTGCAAACTGGAAAAGGCTGAAGCGGAAGAAGAGGATGAGGAAGATGAGGAGGAGGAGGATGATGATGAGGAGGAAGAGGAGGAAGACGATGAGGAGGAGGAGGAGGTGGAGGAGGAAGAAGAGGAGGATGAAGAGGAGGAGGAGATGGCTCCTGAAGTGATCTGCGAGGAAGCTCCTCACACTTCTCAGGACACCCAGAAAAGCCACTGTGAAGGGCAGTTCAGCCCCAAGCCTGAGTACTCGGTCATCGTGGAGGTCCGGTCGGATGACGACAAGGACGACGATGCCCGCTCCCAGAAATCAGCCGTGACCGACGAGTCGGAGATGTACGACATGATGACCAGGGGGAACCTGGGGCTGCTGGAACAAGCCATTGCCCTGAAAGCCGAGCAGGTGAAAATCGTGCGGGAGCCCAGCCGGCTGCCGGGAGAGCACGTGAAGCACTTCCAGGTGGAGGACAAACAGAACAAACCGCTGGACAGCATCCGGAAGGGCTACTACGGCAAAGGTATGGGACAAACCTTTGTGTATCTCCCTCCTTCACATCCCTGGTGGAACAGCTCAACATGTCTGCTCAGCACGGACTATTAGAATGATGGGGGGCAGTTCACAGCCCACAGGCGGAATTTAACCACAAATCCTCAATGCCCAGAGGGATGGGGACATCCTAGAGGTCAACAGTGAATGCACAAAATGATGGTGTCTTCTACACTGTTATGAGGGTTTCTCGCTCCGAGAAGAGGATTTGCTTGGCTGAATTGTCAGTTAACCTTGAAAAATCTCAGCCTGAGCAAAAGGGGTGGTTTAAAATCCAAGTGGTTTTTAAAGTAGGGGTAGGAATCTTGCCACAGAAACATGAGGGCAGGGGCTCCAGCATCCCCTGGCTCTGAGCTGGGCTGCCTGCTCAGTTGCTGTGAGTGGCTCCATGCTCCAAACCATGTTAGTTCCTCAAATCACTTTGCTGATTTCAATTTTTGAAACTTTCAGTGTTACACTTCCACCTCCAGAAAAAAAGCCCCAAACCTCGAAACCCAAAGATTTCTCGCTGCTTGGCTGGAAAAGTGGTGAGAAGCATCCCCAGCACTTGTCTTCTTTCCACTTCTTTGCCTCCAAATCCACTAAGCTGCTTCCCTCTGCCCTTTCCCCACAATCCTTAGATCCTTCGAGACCCGAGAAGCGAGAAATCAAATGTCCAACTCCTGGTTGCGATGGGACTGGCCATGTCACGGGACTTTACCCTCACCACCGCAGCCTCTCCGGTTGTCCGCACAAAGACAGGATCCCCCCCGAGAGTGAGTACATGGTGGGACACCAAGGGCTGCTTCAATTAGCCTGGAGCCTAATTTTCTTGAGGGAATTTCTCAAATGATACGAATTTTATGACTGAGTCCCTAGAAAAAGTCTGATGTTATTCCTTGGAGTATAACAGAGTTTTTGGCATGGGATGGTGCTTTTCCAAGTTGATCCTGGGTGCTGCTATCCACCAAAGGGTTATTGCTACTCACAGGAGATGTGATGGGGATCTACTTGGAAGTCCTGTCCTCCTTAAAGGATTTTTAGCACCATCCTGTGGAGAATGAGATCCCTTCTCTGAAAATCAAAGAGGGGCTTTAAAAATGATGCCTGCCCACCTCCAGAGGTGTGTTAAGAAGTGCCCATCTTTACACTGGAAGTCGTGTATTTTTCCCTACTTGGGATATTACGTAGGGAAAAAGGGGATATTGTTCTTCCTTGCTGTCCAGATGCGTTGCCATGCAGGAAAGGAGAGGAGTCATTTAGGATGTGCAGGATTGCTGAGGCTCCTGTGCTCTCATCATTGCAAAACTCCCAAAGTGCTATGCCAAGATTCACCTATTCTACAGAAAATATTTATCATCCTCATAACAGATTTTTGTATCTACATATGCACAGAGAGAGATTTTATTTCTACCTCTCTACCAGCATCCTAAATAGCTTTCCCTGTACAGATACATAAATATCAATGTTGTATGTTTATGATAATGGCATAATAGACAAAAAAAAAAAAAAAGAGGAGCCCTTCCTTATCAGTAATTTCAAAGGTTGCAGACCTGACATAAACAGAGAACTGGAAGAAACAAGGAGAAAGTACAGCTATCTTCACAGGCTGGAATGCAAGCAAAAATATAAATAAATTACTAACACAAGCTGCGGGCTTTACAAAAGCTTGCAGATCAAATTATTTTCTTTACTTTTAAGGTCAGCACTGCAGGAAGCAATAATCCTGAAGATTAAAAACAAAAAAAAAATCAAACAAAGACCAGTCCTAAGGATAAAAGCAGAGCTACAACTTCAATCACTTAAAACTACCTGAAACTGGGAGACCTGTTCCAAAACAGGGGTGGGGAGGAGGGGCTGCATGAGGGGAAACTGGATTGCAATCAGAAAATGAGGAGAAAGGCTGTGTGCAGAGATGCTAATCTAGTGCTGACCTGGGCACTGCTGCATTGTAAATCTTTTTTTTTTTTTCCCTCTGCAAATTCTAATTAGAGCATTTCACGTTCCCTGATTTCTAGGAAACCAGCGTACAAGGCTTGATGAGTTTCTCTTTTTTCTTTCTCTTTGATTTTTATTAAGTTGTTTTTCTTTCCCTTCCCTTCTCCCCTTCCCCTTCTCGCTCCAAAGTCTTGGCAATGCACGAGAACGTTTTGAAATGCCCCACGCCTGGGTGCACAGGACAGGGTCACGTCAACAGCAACCGCAACACGCACAGGAGGTACCAGCTTTGGCTTCTTCTTACACAAGCACGGGGACAGGACAGGGGGAATGGCTTCAAACTGACAGAGGGCAGGGCTGGATTGGAAGAAATTGTTCCCTGTGAGGGTGGGGAGGCCCTGGCACAGGGTGCCCAGAGAAGCTGTGGCTGCCCCATCCCTGGAAGTGGTCATGGCCAGGTTGGATGGGACTTGGAGCAACCTGGGATAGAGGACTGTGTCCCTGTTCTCAACAGGGGGGTTGGAACGAGATGAGCTTTAAGGTCCTTTCCAACCCAAACCATTCCATAATCCATGATTCCGTGATTCTATGTTGATGAGGTGCAAGGTGAGTTTGTCTTATTACTCGTTCAGTGTGGAGGAAGCAAACACTTTTCCCGCGGGCTCAGTGCAGCTTTGGGTTCCTGAAATGAAGGCTTTTGTGCTCATTCCTCATGCTTGGTTTCCCTCTCTCTTTTTTTCTCCTTCAAAAAAACCCCAACCAACTCCCACAGTTTATCTGGGTGCCCCATTGCTGCTGCTGAAAAATTAGCCAAATCGCATGAAAAGCAACAAACCCAGTCTGGTGATCCTGCAAAGACCAGCTCCAATTCTGACCGGATACTCAGGTAAGGGGGACAGGAAGGCTCAGCTCTACGTCCCCACACTGCCCCAGCCCTTCCCACCCCGCCACACTCACAGGAGCAGCCGCCACGGCTCCCTCCAGCTCTATCTTGGTACTGCTGAGTCCTGTTATTATGATCGTAGGTCTCGCCAAGGTGGGGAGGTATTTAATTGATGATCCCAGGGAGAGCATTGAGGACAATGAATTGCTTCTGTAGCATCAATTAATGCTGAGGCTACAGGCCAAAGGGTTTTAGCAGTGCAGAAGGCACTTGTGCCGATTGCTCCGCAGCACAAACTGCCAGCAAGGGCTGGTTATTATATCAGCATTATAAGTAGGGTGGGCTCGGGGAGGGAGATGAGGAGGAGGAGGAGGAGATTTAGGCTACACACAAATCACTCCATGGCAGTTGTGCGTTAAAGTCCACCTGCTTTTCTTCCTTAGCCTGCACGTTTCAGAGGAGGGGAACCTGCTGCTTGTTTCCAAACCAGTCACATTAATTTTGATACTTTGCCCGTCTCTCTCTTCCTGGGAGAAAGGGCTGTCTCCCATTAAGGATGTCCCCGATAGATGCTGGCTTCCCTCGCTGATGTGATTCATGAGGCTACAGATGGATTGGAATATGGTTGGTTATTTTGCAATGGGAGCAGGATAAAAACCAGAGTGCGAGCCCCAAGCAGTGCTCCCACAAAGGCATCGAGCTCTGATTCATTTATTTATTTGCTCACCAGGACTGCTGAGCACCCTGGTGCTCCAGCTCTTGCTACTTTGGAAAGGCCATTTAGGGCGATTACTTATTTATTTGCAGCGGAGCCCGCGCCTGGCGCAGTGCGGGCTGAGAGCATCACGAGGACGGCCCATGCTCCAAGGAGCTCCCACTCCAAGGACTCTCTGGTGGAAAGAGGTCACAGGAAGGAGAATAACAATAGCCCATTTATATACCATTTATATGCAAGACAAATTGATTCATGATAGGCAGTTCCAGAGCAGTTGGTCTCTAGGAGGGGCTGCAGGCAGGGGAGAGGCCCTGGTGCCCCTGCAATGAACCTGCAGCATGGAGCAGAGCTGAACTGGGGTCCTCAGGCCTTTGTGTGCCACCCTGTGTCATGGGTCCCGTGAGGGAGTGATGCTCAAGTTTGCTCTCTTCTGGAAAATGCTGCCACACCATGACAGCCTGCAAGAACATTGTGTTGGATGAGGTTGACACCTCGGTGTTTTGCTTAAAATGAGGAAAAAAGAAAAGAAGGTAAAAAAGGATAGAAAAAATAAAACTGGGGTCTGAGAGATCCAAACCAGATGCAGACTTGCTGAAGGAGAGCAAAAGGGCTGTCACTGCCTCCTTGTCCCCAGTAAGCCCTCAGGAACAAGGTGCAGCTGCACCCCCATCATATCTGGTCCCCTCTCAACAGTCACCTTGTCAAGGAAAAGAGAACTAATTGCTGTTCACTGTTTCATCCTCAGGCCTATGTGCTTTGTGAAGCAACTGGAGATCCCTCAGTATGGAAGCTACCGGCCCAACATGGTCCCAGCAACCCCCCGGGCCAACCTGGCCAAGGAGCTGGAGAAGTACTCCAAGGTCACCTTCGATTATGCAAGTTTTGATGCTCAGGTTTTTGGCAAACGCATGCTTGCCCCAAAGATTCAGACTAGCGAAACCTCACCTAAAGCCTTTAAATGTAAGTTGGGAGCAGGGATGGACTCAGTTTTTGCATTTTCTGCCTTTCTCAGTGTGTTGCGAGGCTCTTGGGATCGTGGCTTTGGGGTGATGGGAGAGTCTTGGGGCTGAGCTTCTGGACCCTCCCTCCTGGGATGGGGAGATGGGTCCCAAGGTGGGCACCTTTGATGGTGAGGGGCGTCCATGGCTGCTGTGAAAGCTCTGTTTGGAGGAGAGTGTCTTTGGCATCAGCTTTGGGAACTGTGGTGGGAACATTAACCTGAGTGATGTCTCGAGGTGGGATAAGTTACACAGTTGTCCTCAGTTGGTCCCCGTTGCTTTGCAGCTCATATCTATTGATCTGGCTTTCCTCATCTGGCTAAATGGATTACAGTTTTCTTCTCTTCCATCTTATATATGACCCACTCCCCCCATTTGTCTTCCCTGCTTGCTCTGCTCTCCAGCTCTACCTATCGATCACCCACCTCTGTCTTCCAGCTCTTTCCTATCGTAGCCACCCACCTCTGCTCTGTTCTGAGGATCTTGCACTGGTTATAACTCTGGGTGAAAATGAAATGGCTGAATAAACCCTGAGGAGCCGGGCTGCCAGGGGCAAGAGGGACACTGCATGGGGACACAGCCCATGCAAATGTGTTGTTATTTGACGCCAACTCTGCACCTCAAGACATTTTTTTGAGGGGGGAAAAAATATTTAGGAGCCCAGTTTGTAGAAGTCAGCAGCCTCAAGAGGGCTTTCTGTCTGGCTAATCCCACTTCCACAATCCTGTTTAATCCTGATGCAGCTGCTCTCTAAAAAAGTGCTTGTACTTGAAAGCATCCCGGTTGTTGCACTACAATGGGAGTGCCCTTTATTACAGTACTAAATCTGTACAGGATCAGACAATGAAATTGGATGGAGGCCAGAGAGCACAACTGCCACTGTCATCCTGGGTTAGGGCTGATGGAAAAGTAATTTGTTTCCCAGTACAAGTGATTCTCTCACTGAATAGATTGTGTTATTTGCAATATTAGCAAAGAATTTTCAGGGTAATTGTACTGACAAAAATAATTCCAGCAGACCCACTAGGATAATCCTTTCTATTTTTTCTCATCACTTATTTCACTAATTTGCTGATTGCGAGTCTATTAGTGGTAGAAATACTTATGAAATGGAAAAGCATCGCTGAGCCTATGGTGTGAAATTGAAATTGGCATCTCCCGATCCTGGATATTGTCAGGTTGGGTTGGCAGATACTTGCGCCCCGCCTCGAAGACATGGATTAAACCGGACAGGAAAACAAGCAGCCAGACACAAGAATAACCATGTGGGCAAACCTCCAATGAGTTAATCAAAGCGACAAGATGAATATGATTGCCAATCATAGCAGGGAAATCTGCTCCTTTCTCTGAGAACTTATTTTAAAGAGATCTTCATCCAGAGGGATTTATATTCCCCCGCATGTGTGTGCATAACTCCCATTAATGTCAATACGCATTATATACGCACGCAATGAGGGAGAAAGCAGTACTGGGGAAGATTAGCATTTTATAGTGTCTTATATTACGAGTTTGTAATGGGAATAATGAAATCACTTTGCTCCGCGGCTGCATCAGCTGAGGTTGGCTTTGCTTTGCCATGATCAGGCCAAAGCTTATGAGTCTTCCCTGGGTGAGCCTCCCACTAAAGGGGAGATGGTTTCCCCCAGAAAGAGCACGGCGGAATGAATTAAGAATTTGGAGGTTTTGATAATTTGTTCAGAATACAATCCTGGGCCTGTTCTAAATCAGATGATCTCCTGTTTGCACCCACTGAAACCATCGAGGGCCCCTAAATGGGACCAGCTTCAAGTTTTCTTAACAGGGAATTACTAGTTATTATGAGGGAAAGTTTTGTTGTGCGTTCACCCTGAGAAATACTTTCATTTCACAGGGTATGAAGAAAAACTGCATTTCCAGGCTGGCACTGCTGCTGCTGTGACAGGAGCTGTGCGCAGCTGTGTAATAAATCCTGTTATTCTGACATATTTAAATGATATGTCAGCTGTCAGAAAATCCATATTTCACCAGTGTCATCCTTGGAAGCTCATATTTTATGACCGTGCTTTTTCTATTAACGTAATTTTATAAATATTAAGTTTCCAAACATGCTGCTAGAAATCTCCCTGTAAGGCAACCCTGCAGATAAGTTATGGACAGAGAGAGAAGAATAAAAAAAGAGCCAGGAAAATAAAAAAAAAAAGCTTAGCTTCTCTAAGCTTTCTCCTTTAACTGCTTCCACTGAAGGAGCAGCTCTAATGAAGAAAAGCACTTGTGTTTTGGGTATTGATGGCAGAGTCAGTTAATGAATTAACCTTTCACACCAAGCACAAGCTGCAGCCAGCACGGCTCCTGTTGCACGTCCCAGGCAACAAACCAGCCCTCGGATTGGGAATAACCCCAGGAACTGTGCATACATTAACTGTGTCACACTGACTTAACCTTTCCCTGCTGCTCATGCCGCTTATACATTAGCC
Source organism: Dicrurus megarhynchus (assembly GCA_013399195.1). Lineage (NCBI taxonomy): Eukaryota > Metazoa > Chordata > Aves > Passeriformes > Dicruridae > Dicrurus > Dicrurus megarhynchus. Next base: position 521,113 of record VXAD01004191.1, on the reverse strand, counting down.
TTGTGTTGTTCCTTCTCTTTTTATTCCAGCCAAACCTTTTCCAAAGGCCTCTTCCCCCAGCCACAGCCCCTCCAGCAGTTACGTGAAGAGCACTTCATCTTCCTCCACAGGCTTCGACTACTCCCACGATGCTGAGGCTGCACACATGGCAGCCACCGCCATCCTCAACCTCTCCACCCGCTGCTGGGAGATGCCCGAGAATCTCAGCACCAAGCAGCAAGAGGCCCCCAGCAAGGTGAGTGAATGTGCCCAGGCACCACTGCCCAGGGGCCAGACCTGAAGTTCGAGATGGGAGAAATACCTTGGTTTACCCTTCCTTTCATTTTGTTCTTTTTAAATATAGAAGGAACGCAGGCACTCATACAAAATCCCCCTTTGGCTTCTCACTTTGAGTTTGGAGGAGAGAATCTTGGCTCTTAGAGTGATGTGGAGGTGCCTCATGGTTCAAATTAGCCATGTGAGATGAGCATCAATCCCAAGCCAAGTCTCGGGCTGAGATTGGATATTAGGAAAAATTTATGATTTATGATGATGGTCAAGCCCTGGCTGTCCAGGGCAGTGGTGGTGTCACCATCCCTGGAGGGATTTAAAGGACATGTGTATGTGGCACTTGGGGACATGGTTTAGTGATGGGCTTGTCAGTGCTGGATGAATGTTTGGACTTGATGATCTCAGAGGCCTTTTCCAACCCAAATGATTCTGTAATTCCATGATTCTCAGAGCTGGTTTCAGTTGTTCCCTGATCTGTATCTGATGCCATTTGAGATTCCCCAGTTGTGTCCAGTCTGACCTCCACCTATTTTTCAGAGGAACAGAGGTTCTCCAGAAGTCCCATGGAGCACTCCCAACCTTGGGCAGATGTTTTGGACGCCATGAGGCATCCTAAGTGGCACTAGATGCCTGTGTTCAATCAACTGAGTCAAAGTGCCACACTGCTGGTAGTAGAGGGGTGCCTTTGCATGACACGTTCCTGAAATATTTAGGAAAGAGCAACCCTTTTTATTCAGTTCCTCCTACCTGACTGTGGAGAGGATGCTACATGAAAACCTGCCTACTGCACTGCGAAAGACCAACAGGGGCAAGCCTTCCATGGGGAATTTCTAGCAGCTGCTAACACTGGGTTTGTTTCCAACCTTTCAGTCCATGGACATTGAGGTGGATGAAAACGGGACTCTGGACTTGAGTATGAACAAGCACCGCAAACGGGAGAGCACCTTCCCCAGCAGCAGCAGCTGCAGCAGTAGTCCCAGCATGAAGTCCCCAGATGTGTCCCAGCGCCAAAACAGCACCAGTGCCACGAGCAGCACCATGACCTCCCCCCAGTCCAGCCAGACCTCCCGCCAGGATGAATGGGATGGGCCCATTGACTACACTAAACCAAACCGCCAGCGGGAAGAGGAGCCAGAGGAGGTGAGCGGTGGCTCTTGGTGCTTGAATAACAACTCATGGGACGTTGAATGCCATGTTTCCCTGCAGAGTTGTCCAGTTTCCCCCAGAACCCCCAGTTTGCTCTTTGAGCCAAGGAGAGAAATATTCCTAGTTTTGTCAGTGCTATCAGGTATCAGCCAGGGCAAACCAGGCAAGAAGCAACTGCTCTTGGATCTGTTGGGGTGCCCTTGCAAAGGAAGAACCCACCACTTTCCTTGCCCTGTGTCTGCAAGGCTTTCTTTGTTGTAAATCCTGTCAGCTCCCTTCCAGCAGTGCTGCTCCCGGTGATGTTTCCTGGGATGATTTGTATCTGCCGTTAGCAGCTACAGCCCTGCATGGCACTGACATTAATCCTGCAGGTGGGAGGCCCAGCCGTGACCCCCCGGCTGGGGTGAGGGGCCCAGCTCTGGGAGCATCACCCTCCTCTCTGCCCATGGGAATGCCCATGCCCTCTCTGCTAAGGAATAGTGTGAGGGGGTTGTCCCAAAACCTTGGGAAAGCCACATGTAAATCCCTGTACAGACGTGTTTTACACATTTCTCCTAAAAACACAGGAAATTACAGGCTGTTGGATCTCTGGGTTGGGTACTGTGAGGTGCTTGCAGGAGGCTCAGGAGTGCTGGCAATGCTGCACTAACCCTTCGCTGGGATGAACTTGGGATCCTTTCCCACCACAGCTCAGCAGCAAGGACCACACCACAACTCTGCCCCTTTCCTTGCAGTCAGAGCCTGCTGCTCACTCTTTTGCCTCCTCGGAAGCTGATGAGCAAGAAGTGTCAGAGGAGAACTTTGAAGAGAGAAAATACCCAGGTGAAGTTACTTTAACCAACTTCAAGCTGAAATTCCTCTCCAAGGACATCAAGAAAGAGCTGCTCACGTAAGTCCTGCCTTCTTGCCTCTTCCTCCAAAATCTATTAATATGTACTTAGCCAGGATGGTAGGAAACAAATTAGTAAATACATTTTAAAAATAAGAACTGTAGTTCCCTTTCTTACTGTGATCTTACTCATCCTGCTACAACTACTGATCAATGAGGCAAAGTATGTTCCTACATGGCCTTAGTTTGCAGTGATGAAGAGAACCTGAGAGCTTGGTGCTCTCAGGATTCATGGACAGGGTTGTGGGAAACTTCTTTCAGGGCCAGTTTTTCCTGGTGTTTTCCAGCAAGAGTGTTTCTGGCACAGTGATGGTGCCCACCCAATGTCCTGATCCCCTCGTTTGGGACACTGGCTGGTGCTGTGGAGCCAAGAGCACCCAAGGGACCTCAGCACCTTCTTGAATGGGGTGTTGAACACAAGATGTCTCGCTGAGAAGACAGGATTTGTTGGCTTAGAGCAATGGGTCCCAGCATTGTGATACTGCAGGGTCACAAAGTGGGACCTGAGGCTGCAGCAAGTTTGCTGTTGTGTTGCATTTTGCATTGGAGAGAGACCTTGACCCAGCTCACATCTGTCTGTCCGTTGTGTGGCTGGAAGTACAGACCCAGATCTGCCCTATCAGATGGAGTATGGCTCTGAATCCACACTGATTCCCACAGGAAATGTTCATGTGTAAGAGTTTGAGCCAAACATGGCAGCTTGGACCTGGCTCTGGTCTAACAGCACGTCGGGATCAGTCTGGAGGTTGTGATGGGGAGGTTTCCCCTCCCGGGCATCCCAGCTGTTCCTGGCTCCTTTCCTGTGCATCCGACCCTCCCACACATTACACAGGGAGAGTCGGTGGGCACCGTTTTGCTGATCTCATCCAAATCACCCTTTATCTGTAGCAGGAGGCTGAGGGAGCAGCCAGGCAGGGAGGAGATCTCTGGGGGCAGAGCAGCAGCAGCATCTTCTCTAAATGAGCAAAGCTCAGACCAGCTGCCCTACACAAAGCTCTAAAGGGTTTTTTAAAACCCACCAGTGATGTGAACAGCAGTTTCTGAGGTAGATCCCTGAAGTCCTCCTGTGCTTTAATTTTATTGTGATGGTAGAGAAATTTCCTAAGTGGAAATAGCCCTGGAATAAATAAACGGTGTTGTGGGCAGCCCTGAGCCTTCCCTCCCCGTTTAATATCCTTGTTCCTCTCTGGCCCAAGGGCTGTAATGAATTAGCTGTAGTTAACTCAGGAGCAGACTCCCCTGCTGTGTCTGATGCTCTGTGTCTGGGTGCAGTTCTTGTGCCACTTCCAGGCAGGTGCTCCTCACCTGTATCTCCCCATCACCCCCAGGCACAGCCAGAGGTTACTGTCATCCCCTTTCTGCAGCAAACAGTGTTTGCAAGCTTTTTGCAGCTGTAAGGGTCGGGAGAAAAAAAAAATCATTTCAGAAAGCTGAAATCTGAAGCACCTTATTCTGATCTGAAATCTGAACAAGATGATTCCTGCAGCCAGAGCTTCAGTATTGCAGGAATCATCCAACCTGGCAGCAGCCACCAGGGGTGGCCACGTCTGTCAGGCCATGCCACCCAGCAGGCTGCTGCCAGTCCCCCACTGCCACCAAGCCCTCCCAGCAACTAAGGGTTTTAAACACTTTCTTTGCCTTTGACAGACTTTTTCTCAATTTTTTTTTTCCCAAAATGTGTTTTTGGGATCCTTATGATCTTTTGGAAGTAAAAGGGGAGCTGAAAGGGAAACAGATGGTTTATATCCAGGCAAACAGAAATGCACACCAAGATCTGCTGGATGGGGCTGGTGTAAGGGGTCAGGGAGCAGGGCTGGACTAAGACACCTCAGACAGACCCTGAGGGGGCTCTGCTGTTTTTGCCCACCCGTGGGTCTTGGGGAATCAATTCCTTTCCCACACTTATGCTCTTTGTTGTTGTTGTTGCCCAGTTGCCCAACCCCAGGCTGTGATGGCAGCGGACACATAACGGGGAACTATGCCTCTCACCGCAGGTGGGTCGACACTTTTTTCATGGTTTGAACTGTAAAGACAACTTTTTTTTTTCTTTTGGTATAGTTTGTGACCATGTGGATACTTTGGTTCCTTTTCCTCCCCCCCTTCTGTTGCCCCTCTCCCCCATGCCCCAGCCCTTTTTCTTTTTCCTTTTTCTTTTTTTTTTTTTTTTTTTTTCCCTTTTTTTTTTTTTTTTTTTTTTTTTTTTGCTTATCCAGATATTCCATCTCTTCTCTTTCAGCCTTTCTGGTTGTCCTCTTGCTGACAAGAGCCTCAGAAACCTCATGGCTGCCCACTCTGCTGACCTCAAGTATGTTTGCGCTCAACTTGGAACTCCTTTTTTTTCTTTATTTCCACCCTTTTTTTCTCTCTTCTCCCTTCCTGCCCCTACACCTCTTGCTCTGCTTTTGCTTTTCCATCCCCTCCCTTCTCCTTTCAAAGAGCTGATCAAAACCTGCCTGCGAGGAGCTCTGGTGGAGTCCAGCTTCCAGATGCTGCGTTGAAGAGGCAATGGCATAGAGGAAGGATAATTTTGGGGAGGGGGCTGATGGCAATGATTGGAAATAACCTGGACACCTGGCAGGTTTCCTCTGGGCACTGTAGACATGTTATTTTCTTTTTCACTTGGCATCTTTTCCCAAGTTCTTGTTGCCTAGTTTGGGCCATAACCCTTTTCATTTAACATTTTTGTCCATCTCAAATAATCCAAAGCCTGGATTTATTTTTGGCTAGAGACACAGCTGGGAAGTCACCGCCAGCACACAGCCAAGCCAACTCTTTTGGAGAACCTGGGGTGCTATTTTTATGCTACGTTTTAAGGGCTGTTTGGGATGCAGTGAGAAAGGTTCCTCTTCATTTCCATGGTTTGTGAGGGAATGAAAAGCAAAAGTCTGGTGAGGCCGGATCCTGAGCCCGTGGTCAAGGGCTCACGGAAATTCAAACTTCCCCATTCCCATTGCTGCTCCTGAAGGGAGGAACCTGGTTTTGACATTTTCATTCAGGAATCTTCCTCTAAATCCTGTATTCAGCTTTGCTTTTGTCTCCTCCAAACTCCTCCTTTTCAGTAGGAGCTTATTCTTCACAGGTGGCTTCCCCAAATGCTCTCTTAGGTTGCCTTTCCTAAAGAAAGGTGTAATTGTAATTAGTTGGGAACACTGGGGAGACCCTAACCCTCTCCACCCAATCTGCATCTCTGGTGTTAAGCTCATTGTGAATTTTTTTTCATCATCACTTTTCGTGGGCCCAGCCTATCCTTGCAGGCTGAGTCTCCTCTGAGTTCCCTGCTTTGCTGAATCCAGTTTTTGGATCATTTAGACACATTAGTTATGAATTAGATATTCATAACTACAACTGAGGAGCCTCCACTGAGAGTAAAACCTCATGAAGGGCTTCACATTGCACAGGCATGAAGAAAACAAATGTGCTGTGTTCTGTGTGAAACCAGGGATTTCTGGAGCCGTAGGTGAGTCAGTGGGATCCCAACTGGTCACTAAGGTCATTGGAAAAGTCCCAAATCCCTCTGTGGTGGCTCCTGGACTTCTCTGTGCCCCACCACCAGCTGGTGCCAGGAAAAGTGTTAGTTAACCTGCTCCTTATCACAGAGGGGGAAGGAGTGGCAGGATTAGCTGATATTAATAGAATATGCTGGTGGATGGCAAGGGCTGCTGTGATTAGTGCTAAGTACACTTAATCACGCACCACAGACGATACATGGTTTGAAAGGACCTCTTCAGAGAGCTTTGCTGAACTGGTGTTTCTCCAACAGCTTGAAAGAATAGCCAAGAGATCAGACAATTAGTGTTAAAGATGTCAAAAGCTCTCAGGAGCAGTGGCCAATTCCAGCAAAGGTCAGACAAAAAGCAAACAGGCTCATCCCTGAGACCAAGCACCGTGTCCAGCCTTGCTGTGCAGCATCCCCCGTTCCCCTCTGGCATCCAATGTCAGTGGTTTTTATCAAAATACTGTATAAAAAAGGAGACTTCTGGCCCCCAAAAAAGCTTGTTAATATTATCTCCTCAAATACTACCTTTTTTTCTATGTCCTGGTGAGGATGGGAGCGGAGGAAGGAGGAAGGGATTTTGAGATATTATAGATTGCACAGTCATAGCTTTTCACAACTCCAGATAAGACCATGTCAGTGTTTCTATTATAAATTCTATTTCAGGGGTTAATATCGCTGATATAAAAAAAAATAGCTCCAGGCTGGAACATGCAATAAAAGGTCTCTGTTGGTATGATTTGTCTCCAGATAATTAAAAATAAAAATCAAATTACTTCTCTCTCTTCTTTAAAAGTCCTGAAAGGAAGAAAGAGTTCAGTGTTAGTGTTTTCATAATTTCCTCCCACCCTGAAGCTAGAACAACAGAGAAATAGTTTTGCTTTCTACTGTAACAGTGTAGAGCTGGGAAATGTCAGAGTCATCTCCCAAAACTGTAATTTCTAAATGAGCTGAAGAATTTGCACCCTCATTGAGGTCCTGCTGGATGCGTCCCTGCTCTTACTGCACCAGACCTATGTGCACTTATGTTTTTCTGGCTCTGAGCCTCCCAGTTACCTCTCTGAGTCCAGGATATGTCCCTGCTCTCCTACCCGAGGTGAGGTACCAATTTTTTTTACCAATGGAGGTTATTCGGTGACCTGCAAATGCCAAAGTCTCCCTCAGAGATGCTGCAAAAAGGAGAATTTTAATATTTTCTGAACAAAAAAAGGTGACTTTTAAAAAAGCTGTTTTCCAAGCTGGCAAACTAAAGTCGCCTGTGGAAACCATTGCTCCACTGACTCTCAGGGGCCAGAGCACCAGCGGAGAATCACAGAATAGTTTGGGTTGGAAGGGACCTGAAAGGCCATTGAGTCCAACCCCCTGCAGTGAGCAGCGACATCTTCAGCTACATCAGGCTGCTCAGAGCCCTGTCCAGCCTTTGGGAACGCATCTTGCCTTTCCCAAGGGCACTGACATCAGGGGCTGCCCGTGCACCACCACGTTGCCCATCATTTCACTGGCATGTCCTGGAGACACCAACCCCTGCCCTGCTGCAGGTACCAACCAGTCATCCCAACCAGGCAGCGGTGGCTTTAAAAATAGGGATGGAGAAAGCGGGGACAGAGCAAACCCCTCCCCCGAGGAGAACGGGCAAGCTCGTGGATGTGCCCTGAGCCTTGCTCGCTCTGCTCGGAAGGAGCAGCCGAGCATCTCCCCCTCGTCCTGCGGCAGCACCGTGGATTTCCTCCCCACACCCCTTCCCCCGGCCCTAATCACTTGACTCAAAAAGCCCTGGCTAATTGGCAGGCTGGCGTGCACATCCTCTGCAAACACTCCTCGCCTCTCTTCCTTGTCCCCATGACAACTTTTATGTCCGCCGCGTCACCTACAGCACCGGGAACAGATCTTTGTGCTCGTGGTACTTCACATCCCCTCGCCGTTCCCGCTCTGAGCCCTTAATGATGCCGTGCTCAACTCGGGCCATTATCTTCCTGCCGCAGGGTGGGCTCGCAGCCCCCGCCAGCCTTTGTGCAGGTTTGGGCGATCACAGAAGCGTTCTCGAGCCTCTGCTGGATGCTCACCAGGAACCTCACGGCCACGGATGCACCTTCAAAGGTCACTTTGTAACGCAGCGGCTGAGCACTGAGGGGCAGGTTCTGCATCAAAAGCTGCTGGTGCACCGTGTGTGGTGACCCGGTGATCCCCAGCCTGAGGCCCCTCCCGGGCCGTCCCCCCCTGCTGACCCCCTGTCCCCTGCCCATGGTGTTGTGGAAGGACAGGACCCAGGGATAACCGAACCTTTTCCCATCTCCTCCTTCATCATTTTCCCTCAGAAGCATCGGCCAGTTTTGGCACCCTGAGGACCCTTCTGCCATGGGCTGCCCGTTTGCCCTCTCTGAGATTATGCTCCCAAAGTCACCTGGAACTGAGCCAAGACCTTCTGTTGGGCTTCTTCTTGGTGGTGGCCATGGTGGCCCTGCTGCCCAGAGCTGTAGGCTGTTTTTCTGGCTTCTTCTCTCTGCTTGGGTCCATCCTGCTGGCCCTGGATGGCCCCTGCTGTCTCCTTATGGCTTCCTCAAGATGACAAACATTGTCCTGGAGGGATTTTTTAGCTCATTATCAGCTCCTGAGCTGTCCCCTTCATGGCGGTGGGGATACAGGCTGGGACCTGTGTCCCTCTATGGGAGAGCAGCCCCTCACTGTGCCTCCAACATCCCACAGAATGTTCCTCTCCAATACCGCCTCGTGCAGGGATGCTTTGACTTCCGTACCACGGCTATTACAGACCAAATCTTGTCCTTACAGAGGCAGAAGGCACAGGAAGGAAAATCCTGCTCCTGTGTTGACAGTGCCCAGATTTCTCCTTGAAAAGAGCTGTCACAGAGTGTCGATCCCCTGCTCACATCCCCAGGCTAATCCGAGCCTCCCTTGCCTCCGCAGGTGCCCTACTCCTGGTTGTGATGGCTCTGGTCACATAACAGGAAATTATGCATCGCATAGAAGGTAAGATCTCCCTTAAATTATTTTCTCTCTATCCTCTTTCTGTGTTGCTTTCTTTCTTTTTTTTTTTTTCCCCCCTGCAGTGGGCAGAGTTGTAAAGTTCTGAATAAAACATTAATGTTACTGACAACTGAAGCCTATTTTCATCTCTTTAATCTGACTTCTCTCTTTTTTTTTCTGATGTTTCCAGCATCTGATTAGAAGCTCCTTTCAACAGAATAAAAGACAAAGGGTCAGATTTTAGCTGATGCAGTGTTCCTGTTAATATTACTACCTATTTATGACTTCTATTATCGCTTTAGAACATTAATAGCAGAGATCTGAGCCTTCTGTTTCAACAATTCCATTAAACATTGCAGGCTGTTAGCAGATATCTTCTTATCTAGACACCATTAATTACTGTCCATCTCCCTCAATTTTTTACTATTTTTTTCCTTCTGACTTCTCCTCGTGATGTGAAGCTGCAAAACGAGAGAGATCAAAAACACTGTGCCAAATTCAAGGGAAAGATGACTGAAGCGGGGGAATAGCAAATGCAGGGATTCTGCCAGTGAGACAGGCCTTTCTTCTCTTTTTAACCACAGTCTGTCAGGCTGCCCTCGTGCCAAGAAAAGTGGGATCAAGATCACCCCGACAAAGGATGATAAAGAAGACCCAGAGCTGATGAAGTAAGTCTGGAAAATAACTCCTGAGCAGAGCTTGTCACTCCATCCCCTTTGCCTCACACAGATTTACGTGGGGGATCAGCACCTACCCCACATCCCTCCTCAGTCACGCTGCTTTGAGCATCCTCTGCTGAAGCTCTCTGCTGTGCTTTGGTGTTGCAGTTCTGAGATTCGATGGAAAAATTGGGTGGTGGTGGGGTAATGCTGTATTTTTTCTTATTTGTTCCTGCAGATGTGAAAGGTAGGCTGGTAGGGCACAAAGAGTTTCTCTGCTAGCTGTACTTTATATAATTCCAGAGAAACCACACCAGTGTTGTAAATGAGGGTGAAACCCCACAGTCAAGCCAAACGTTGCAGGTTTTGGGGAAGCAATGGACAGGCAAGGGCTGGTGGACTGGCATCAATGCCAGGAACACAGCAGAAGTAGAAGCTAGCCAGCGCTGAGTTGGGTCAGGCCCTGGTAACCCTGAATAAACTGTGTTTTGTAGAGTCTTTGCCAGGGCAGAATATTTGAAGTGAACTGAAAAAACCTTTCACTGCTGCCTCAGGCTGAAGTTTTCAAAACATCCCAGGGGGTTTATTCCTGCAGGGAATAGAGATTTGAAATCGCTTAGTCCACCTCAGGAGTTTTCACGAGCTGTGAAATCCATTTGTCCTGACTTTTAGCAAGTCTGAGCATCACAGGCTCAGCATGTGGGGTCTGGGATCTGTATCTCCTTACACAGCCACAGGACTTCAAAGGCAGCACTGACTCCAGGACCCCTTTTTTTTTTTTTTGTTACCTCAGAGCATCTCCAGCCTTTCTGGAGCCAGTCCACTCACACAGCAAGTGCAGGTGGAAGGGGTTAAAAAGAAACATGGAAAAAATTACCAGCCTCCTCCAAGAGTTTCTGGTTGCCCACGAGCGCTGGCATATCTGTCCAAACCCCTTTGGCTCAGCACACTGTCTCCAAATGGATCTTTTTTTTACTTATTTTAGTCCCAGGGCAGGTCTTGCCCTCACAGAGGAGCAGAGGTGGGTATCTCCATGTGCCCAGGTTTTGGCCTGGAGCAGAGGCTGAGCCAAAGCGGGACCCAGTGGGTGTGGAAGAACCCTGTGGGGTCCGTGGGAAGCCGGGATGCACCTGCTGGGGGGGAAGGACCTTTCAGAAAAAGATGATATTTGAGCCATCTGCTCTGTTCTTCCTCCTCAGTCTACAGGAAGGAAAGCCTCCCAGTTAAATGAGCCGTGTGATAATTAGCAGGATTTAGGAGAGTTTATTAAAAATTAAGCAACCTACTTGAGAATCTGTGGGAAAAAAGCCTCTTGTGGCTCAAATAACACTGAATTGCTGGTGGTGTTGGAATGCTGTGCCATTAACCAGTGACACAGGGAAGGAAAGGACAAGGAGCAGATTGGTGTTGTGCAACTCCTGGCTGTTGTACCTTTGCTCTCACCGTGGTTGGAGCCCCCAGTTGGGAGGCCACCCCTCTGCATGGTTTCCCCAGGGACACGTGCCCTGTGGAGCTGGGGAAGCTGTGGTTTTGCTCATTTGTGCCTTCCCCATTCAGGGCAGGACAGGGCAGGAATGTGCCAAGCAGTTTCCCCAGTGTGGCTTCTCTGCACAGAAATCACTTCCCAGTGCAAGGAGAAAGAGGTTTTTATGTGGCTGTTCTGTTATGGTGCAGCTGGGCCTTGTGTAGGAACACGGGATGGGATGGCAGGACAGCCACAGCAGAGTGAGGCTCCTCACCAGCATCCTCACCAGGGGTTGCGTTTCTCCTAGTCCACCCTAAAGATGCAAACACTGGGAAGATAAAATGGCAAGAAATCATATAATTGTTTGGGTTGGAAGGGATCTTAAATCTCATCTCATTCCACCCCCCTGCCATGGGGTGGGACATCTTCCACTAGACCAGATTTCTCAAAGGCCCATCCAGTCTGGCCTTGGACACTTCAGGGGTGGGGCATCCATAGATTCTCTAGGTTTCAGGCTCCAAAGGGGGTTGGAGGATTTTCTGACTCCTACAAACCTGATGTCATCCACCCCCAGAGAGGCCCTGTGGGACCACGGACATGGGTGCAGGAAGCGCAGGATGGGCTGTGAGGGTCTCTGCGGCAGCAGGAGGCGAAGGCATTCCCTAACATCCCATGGCCCAGGCAGCAACCGCCCCTCTTCCAGTACACCCAGGAGGAACAGAAGCTCCTCTGAGATGTGCAAAACAACGTGGCACAACAATCCCTGGCTGGTGCCTTCCCCCAGCCCGTGGAAGTGTTTGTTCCACCACCCACGGCAAGGTGCGCCCGGTGCGGGTTTACTTTAAGGAGCTTTGGCTCTAAATCCTTCCTCCGTCTGCACCGAGCTCCGCTTGGAACCCGGCCGAGTTTTGCACATCGTCACCGAGGAGAAAGTCATTTAGTCCCTGTTGTTTCTGCTGTTCATCCTTCAAGTAATTTGCTGCAGACGTGATTGAACAGATCACCTCAACCTTCAGCGAGCGGAAGCATCCACAGGTGTCTAATTGATCAAATGCTACTGGTGCTCCCATTAAATAATAATAATGTAAAAAAAAAAAATTTAAAAGATGTCCAAGACAGATGTTTTGCACAATGAGGCTCTGGTTTATTTTTTAACAATGAAAATGTAATAAAAGTTAAATTAACGGTATAAAATATGTAATGGTTGGGCCGTAACGGCTGCATACGAAATGCTGGGGTTTGTCTCTTTCTCTCTTGCTCTTCCCCCCTCTCCCCCTTCTCCTTTTCCTCCTGAGGATTCAGTAATTTGCTCGTGATCATATAAAAGCAATGATGTTATGAATTTACTGAGGATCCTGCTGGCAGGGATATTATAAGTGAATTGTGCTGCATTTGCAGCTGATTAAAATCGAGATCAGCATTTTTCAAATTATCTTGGGAAAAGGCTGGGTGTAGGCCCCCCCCTTTTGCTGTCATCTCCCTTTTGTGTGGAATGTAAACAATCAGGGCAATAATTTCTGCGGTGAAACGCAGCTTACAATTTTCAGGAGCAGCTCCGAGAATGTTTTTGCTGGGGAGCCTCAGAGTCCCTAATTACTACCAAACTGAGGACACGGAGGTTGTTTTTGTCATTTCTTACCTCCTTCCACTTCCCCTATTTTTGAGTAACCTCCCTTGAGTAATAAACTTTTAACTGTATTTATAATTGAAAAGCATTTTTAAAACAAATGCAAACCACAGCAGAAACCCTGATAGATACATGGGGCTTGTGGGATGGCTGGATTTAGGGAGAATGCCATTAGGTGAAGAGGGAGGAAAGAGGTGCCTTTTAGAGAGCCACTCGTGTGCTTGGCAGCAGCACAAGTTGTGTTGGTGCTTCCATGAGGCTCCTCACAGCTCCTGTGTGTTTCAAGTGGCCATAAAGAGGCAGAAGTCTGGTAGTGGCAGGGCTCGTGTGCTGCCTCGGTGGTAATTCCCACTTTATCCCCTTGTGAGCGTGGGTTGATCTCCCCAGAGGCAGGATGTGAACCAGGAGGAGGAGGAGGAGGCAAGTGAGGCCATGCCGTGGATGCAGGCTGAGTGATGGCCCAATGATTTGTCCTGTCTGACGGGGTGCAGGCTCAGAAACCCCTCGGACGCCCTCCTGGCAGGAGCAGGGCTGCAGCTCTTTCTGCACTGCCTGAACAGCTCCTGGCTCAGGGACTGGCTCCTGGGGAGGGCTGTGTCCCCAAGGGCACAGACAGTGCTCCTGCACTGTGTTCACTGTGCTGGTGTAGGGTGATAAGTGATGAGCCTGGGTTCACCAGCAGCGACACCGGGCAGAGCCAGCAGTGCGTGTGTGATGGTTCAGTGCGAGTGTCAGCCTTGGGGTACATCAGGATCCCACGTCGGGCAGCCCAACCTGCCACTTTTGTCCCCAGTGAGGCACCAAATACCTGGTTTCTGTCACCGTTGGGACCTACTTCTGCTTCACGTGATGTGACCTCCACAGACTTCCCTCCCGCAGAATTCTCCTTGATTCTCTTTGGCTCCTTTGAAGGAGCAGTCGTAGCTCTTAATTTCCCATCTGCTATTTCCATCAACCAAGTATCTCCCCTGTAAACTCCAGACGAGACCCAAATGCAAATGCTCTCTTCCCAGGCTTCCTTGTTCCTGCTCATCAATAATTTCCTTACGCCTTTATTCCTTCCTTCTGTTCCTTCCCCTTGATTGCCGTGCCGTAACTTTGGGTGATTCCCTGTGCCCAGGTGTCCGGTTCCGGGCTGCGTCGGGCTGGGACACATCAGCGGCAAATACGCGTCTCACCGGAGCGCCTCCGGGTGCCCTCTGGCAGCCCGCAGGCAGAAGGAAGGATCCCTCAATGGCTCCTCGTTTTCCTGGAAGTCCTTGAAGAACGAAGGCCCAACCTGCCCCACCCCAGGCTGTGACGGTTCTGGCCACGCCAACGGGAGCTTCCTCACTCACAGAAGGTAAATCATCAGTGTGAGTGCGATGATTTTGCTGTGGACTAACTTACCTGCCCCAAGATGCTGCTTGAGCAGCGTTCAGCTCCTCAAGCGAGGCTCAAGAACTGGGGCTTTTGATGCTGAGTTCAGTCAGGTTGAAGTTTACTGGACAGAGAAAATGTGTGGTTGTTTTGATATTGACAGAATCACAGAATGGTTTGGGTTGGAAGGGACCTTAAAGACCATCTCATTCCAACCTCCTGCCGTGAACAGGGACACCTTCCACTATCCCAGGTTGTTTCAAGCCCTGTCCAACCTGGCCTTGGACACTTCCAGGGATGGGGCAGCCACAGTTTCTCTGGGCAACTCTGGCCTCACCACCCTCACAGGGAAGAATTTCTTCCTAATCTCTAATCTAAATCTCTATTTGCATGCTGGAACAGAACTTGAGCACCACAAATAGGAGTGTGGTGCCCAAGACAACCAGACTCATCTCCCCCTCCTCACCTGGCACAACTCCTCTTTTAGGAAGCAATGTGTTTTTAATCTTTGCTTAAAGCAAATTGCTCTCGCTTTATAAATGGGGAGTTTTGTGGCATTATTCATAAAGCAATTTCCTCTGTACCATAAAAAGCTTTTAGAAGAACTGTCTCGCAGCTTGAATTCCACCAAATGGCACATGCTCTTATGTTGGGAACATAAGCACCTATAAATACTGAGAGTTTATGAAACCCGTTTTTACTTGTTTTTCAGTTTGTCAGGGTGTCCAAGAGCTACTTTTGCTGGGAAGAAAGGAAAACTCTCAGGGGATGAAATTCTCAACACAAAGTTCAAGACCAGCGATGGTAAGGTTTTTCACTCCCTTGCCTTGCAAGTGTGTCAGGGTACTGAGCCCGTGGATCTTTTTCTTTATAGACTGGGGAGGTTTCAGCTGAAATCTGGACACAGATTTCAAGGACATCGTGTACTTTGAACACCCATTCCTTGGGTTTTCTGGGTGTTTGTGGTGGCATGGAACCAGTCCCACTCCTTGAGCCACATATTTTAAGGGAGCAACAATAAAGAAGGCTAAAGAAGTAATGCTGAAATTCAGATTTTATTTTCTTCATAAATTCACTGGCAATTTTACAAATCCCTTGCAGTCATTCAGCAATTTTCACCTATTCAGGGCTTTTAATACTGAGATATTTCTGGATCTGGAATTTTGTTAGCAACGGCACTTTGCATTTCCAGTGCTATTACTGAGCTTTCTGTGGTATTTGACAAGGTTCAAGCATTGAACTTGAATACTTAGTTTGGAACCTATAAATACCTGCACTCCTCTAGAAATATTGCTTTATTTTATGGATCTTGTAATTTCTCATCAAGACATGCATTAGTTTTTTAAGTGGCATCATTCCAAACTCACAATTGGATAGAGTGACCTGATTGTTCAGGACAATCAACCTTGCTGGGTATGGGGATGTGTTGGACTCCAACTGCTCTGCTGTCCTTTGCTTTTGCATTTACATATTGACCTGTTCAAGTATCATTGAGCTGTGATGATAAAAATATTAATTATAAAACAAAATAGAAAAAAAAAAGGCAGGTGAGAGGCACGTCCTGTTTAGAGCACGGTGCAGCAGGATGGGCTCAGCAGAAAGCCCAACACTTTTGCTTTTCCCAAGAGCATTTGCTGACTGCCCGTGACCTTCCCTCCTGCAGTTCTGGAGAACGATGAGGAGATCAAGCAGCTGAACAAGGAGATCAGTGAGCTGAACGAGTCCAACTCGGAGATGGAAGCGGCCATGGTGAAACTCCAGTCCCAGGTTTGTGTCCTTGGCCATGCATTCAAGCCCAGGGGTGCAGGGTGTTGGTGGGTGCCACTGGTGAGGGTTGGTAACCCTGCCATGCCCCTTGCTCCGCAGATCTCCACCATGGAGAAGAACCTGAAGAACATTGAGGAGGAAAACAAAATCATAGAGGAGCAAAACGAAGCCCTGTTCCTGGAGCTCTCAGGGTTGAGCCAGGCTCTCATCCAAAGTCTTGCCAATATCCGCCTTCCCCACATGGTAAGAAACTTTGACAGTGCTTGGCCCAAGCCGGCGTCATTGAGGGAGCTGTGCCAAACCCAATTCATGATAAGGCTTATTCACAATTAGAGAGTGGGAGAATTTCTTTCCATACACCTATGTGTCCTTTATAAGATCAGTACTTTTCCCTTATCTCTGAAGCTTGCATTTTATCTCCCTTTTGTTGTCATTTTCTGCTGATCTCCCTTTGTATCTATTGTTCTGTCTCATTACATCTGGGAGCACTATCACAAAATAGGAAACTTTATCAAGGGCACCCAGTGCCTTTTAGGCTAAGACAGCACAAGCAGAGATCAGGAGGGATTGGATTTCAACGTCAGAAAGATCTTAGAGCTCCTATTATAATGCAGGTAGTTTCAATTCAGTTTTGAATAGCTGGCAGCTAAAGAATAGCATTCTTAAAGAGAGTGTATTTTGTTTAACTTAACAAGGTCTAACAGCCCACAGCATGTTACCATAGAGTTACTGAGAAATGAAAAGACTGCATTAAAATAGTAAAACCACAAGAGGCTATTAATTACCTTCTCTCTATTCCCAGGAATGTAATTACTGTTGTCAAAACCAGGTGTGTGGAGGTGGGGCTCATGTTGTTGAGAAAGCTGTCCTCTTACAACTCATAAAGACCATTTCAATGATCAGAGGAATGAGCTTTTGATTTATTTTTTCTTCCATCCTTTTTTTTTTTTTCCCTTTTTTTTGGGAATCCTTTTCATTGGGGTTTGTATTTAAATTCAGGCTGGTTGGAGAGAAGCCATCCTCCAGCAGAGCAGTTTTGGATAGTATTCACCCAGCTGCCTAACTGGCAGAAAACCACTCGCTGAGAGCTTTTTTGTAAAGTATTTGACACATAAAGGTCAAATAAACTGTTCAGCAAATATTTTTTCAAGGTTTCAGGCAACTCCAATTAAATGATGCCCATGAGACTTGTATGCTCATTTTATTCCCGTTCTTTTTCTTCCTGCTCCCTCTCTTTTTTTCCCCATTAAGCCCAAGTTAGACACTTGCAATGCCCCGGAAAAGCAGAAGCTGTACCGCAGCAGAGAGCTGGGCTGGGCAGCTGTGAGCCCAAGGTGACCTGACTTTGACTTTGGTTCCCTCCCTGATGTTTCAGCAGTCCTGTTGTCCTCCAGCCCTTCATTTCCATGCCTTAATTCAGCCTCCAGCCTGTCAGGCTGCCTGCACACACTTAACTTAACTATTAACCTGTTAATAGTTCCACAAGGCCAGTGCATAAAATTAAGGACCTGGTTAAGATCCGGTGGGATCAGGGCAATGATGAGATTGCCGTAGGTGCAGCACTGCACACAATAAAGCTCTGATGTGGAGGCCATTATCTGTCTGTACACACAGAGAATCATGGAATGGTTTGGGTCAGAAGGGACCTTAAACCTCACCCTGTTCCAGCCCCCCGCCATGGGTAGGGACACCTTCCACCAGACCAGGTTTCTCCAAGCCTGGCCTTGAGCACTTTCAGGAGTCCACAACTTTCCTGGGCACTAAAATACACAGATGGTTCATTGCAAAGACTCTCATCCGCTTCCTGCTCTTCTACTAACACTTTTATTTGTCTTTTTTTTTTTTTTTTTTTGGCTGCAGGAACCAATTAGTGAGCAGAACTTTGATGCCTATGTGAACACGCTGACAGACATGTACACTAACCAGGAGTGCTACCAGAACCCGGAGAACAAGGACCTGCTGGAGAGCATCAAGCAAGCTGTCAAAGGCATCCAGGTGTAGTGCCGCGGGATGGAGAGCAGCAAGCAAACAGACTGTAAGATGGAACTTTCCCTCCAAGTATTCAGGTTTACAAGTTAGAAAACTTGTTTAATGAATGAAAAAAAAGAAAAAAAAAAAGGACCAAAATGTAACCAAGAGGCCATTTCTGAGACATGGAACTGATCGAACTCAATGTTCTCGTTTACTTAACTTTGGACCTTCTTGAGAAAAGTGGGATTTTTTTCTACCTGGACCACGAGGTAGATCAGGATGGAAGGTTAAATTCTCCAGTAGGCTGTGGGGCTTGGTAGCAGGTGAAGAGCAGGCATCTTTCATGAGTTGCTGTGCTCTTGCAGAGTTGATCCAAGGGTTAAAACGTCACAAGAACAGGGTCTTGTCCGATCCAAGACTAGTGTATGACTGGCTTAAACCCTCATGTTGTCTATGGTCGTATGTCCAGATCACCTACTCACACATGAGTTATGTTCTATGTTGCTACGAGTGCTGGAGCTGCAAGCTACCTGTAAATCTGAACCTGTGCTGGGCCTCCCAACCCTGAAGTGTTCAGATATCCACTGGGCATGGGAACTCTGAAGTATTATAAAGTAGCTTATTTTTATTTTCTGAAAGAAATCTGAAGAGCAGTTCTGGATCTCCAGTGGAAAGCGCAATGGAAAAACGGTTCTCAGGGAAGCTTTTGGAGTTTGCAACTACAGTATTCCTTTGTCTGTCTTAAATATGAGAGTAGCTATTATGAATAGGCCAATTCCAGATATTTCAAACAGAAGAATTTCTTTAATGTGTCATGGTCCGGTGTATATGATTTTTTGGAAATCTGTTTGATGACAGTTCTGGTTCTTTTCATTATTGTGATCATCCCTACAGTGGCGCAGTACTGCCAGTCCAGAGAGCATACATCAATGCCAGAGAACGGTTGAGATTGCGACGAACAAAACAAAACAAAACAAATCAAAAAGAAGCAAAAAACAACAAAAAGAGAGATGCTAATTGATGGCCAGAAAAGTGCTTATGTACCGTGAACCAGGAGTTGATTTCTTACACGTATCCACAGGGCAATGAGGACGGTTTGGTTTGGTGTTCTAGGGTTTGCGCGAAATCACAGCGTGAGCGCCATTCGGAAACAAAAAAAAAAGGGAAAAATTGAAAAGAAAAAGAGGATTCAGGTATTGGGAATTCTTCCAAAGAAGCAGTTGTAAGCAGCTGGGTACACGCAGCCCTCTGTGCACTTAGAGAACAACTCTATGAATGTCTTTGCGACGCTGCTCTGCAGCACCCGCTCCATGGCCAGGGCCGGCTGTCACCCCACAGGGCTGCTCCCCACCTTCGCTCCCATCTGGAGCTCGCTTCCTTCTCCAAACACTTCAGTGGGGTAAAACCCCCCGAGGGGTCCCAGCGTGGGGGCATCCCACATCCCATATCCTGCATCCCTCCCGGCCATGGGGTGGGCAGAACTGGGGAGGATCTTGTTGACCCCAACTAAAGGCAAGAGTGTGGTGTCATTTTGAGCCAAATCCCGTAGATATTTAGGGTGTAATTCACAATTTGGAGAAGTCAGTGGAAAGTCCTAGTGACTACCATGGCCACTGGACCCAGCCTGGAAGCCCATGAGTGGCTTGATTGGAGTCGTTCCCCGTGTTGAGTTCCATAGGGCAGTTGGCCTGGGTGGGTTTGCTCCCATACTTAAGTGTTTGCAGGATCAGACTCCACGAGTTCACTTATTTTAGAACCCATTCCAAGTGCAAAAATACAAAAAAAAAAAAAAAGGGGAAAAAAAAAGTATAAAATTTGAGGTGTTAAAAACACAATGTTCTTAACATGTAAATAGAGTCCAAATTGATTGTGACTGCAATTCAGTTAGTATTTAAAAGTAGAGAAATTGCACTTACTGGAAGAAAGAGAAGAAAAAAAAAAGTAGTTAGTTTAATTATCCTGTAAATTATTTAATTTTGGCAAGATGTATGTAATTTATATTTACAACACCTTATGTTAACTTTTTGCTATTTATTTAACTTTTTTATTTATTAATTTTATACTTATTTTAAACTGGACACTGCACCATAGAAATGAAGATAAAAGAAGCAAAAAAAAAGTTAAAAATTAAAACTTTTGACCATAAAAAATGATATTCCAAAAAAAAAAAAGAAAAAAAAGAAAAAAACCCTATCTACAACTCCTACTTGTAATTTTGATGCAACCAAGTTATTTTTTATATATTTTGTTATTTATTCTTTCAATGATGGGAATTTTTTTAAAGATATTTTATAACTGAGACATTTTGATAATTTTTTGGTTTGTTTTTTTGCAGGGGCAGGGGCACTGGGGGGAAGAGAGACTTTTTCAGTTTTTCTTTTCTTTTTGATTCATATTGTTTCAGGCACTGATAACAGGAAATGAAAATTCTGTATTTATTATTTATTTAATATTTAAGTCGGGAAAAAAAAATGAACTGTGCTCTTGTTGTATATTTATTTTGTCGTTTGTGTGTTGGTTATGTGATGACTGAGTACTTGTTTATGTGAAGGAATACTGTTAATATTTAAATAATAAAGAGTCACATTGAAAGTTATAGCAGGCTACATGTTATTCTGTGAAAACGAATACTGTGATCTACTTTCCTCAGGAAATGTATTTTGCAGACAGAACTTCCTTATGTACTGGCAGGGTTATTTCATAATAAAACCCAGTTCTGTTTGTGACTTTAGTTCCTATGGTCTTTCTTCGAGCCGCTGCTAATGTGTCCCCACGGGGCTTTGTCCTTGTCCTGTGCTGTGGCATAGGGTGGTCAGTATGTCCCTGATGACCTGGAGCTCCAGCCAGGGACTGTGCACCTCCCACCTGGCTCTTCCCACCTCCTAATCTGGGGGATTTCAGGGGAATTGAGGTTTGGTATCTCTGAATGCTTTGGAGAAGGAGCTGCCACATCCGTCCAAGCAGGTGCTTAAAGTCTCGCTAGTGCTGTGATGGGGAGAATCGTAAGTCCCAGGAACACTGCAGGCAGAATTCCTCTGGGCAGGACTTGCCCCCTGCAACCCCAGTGCTCCACATCCCCAGGAGAGCAGGAGCACCTCTGCTATGGATACAGGTTGAGAGAGCTGGGGGTGTGCAGCCTGGAGAAGAGAAGAGCCTCTTCCAGTGCCTGAAGGACCTCCAAGAGACATAGAGAGGGACTTGGGGCAAGGGTGTGGAGGGACAGGACAAGGGGGATTTCCTTCACACTGACAGAGGGCAGGGTTAGATGGGATATTGGGAAGGAATTCTTCCCTGTGGGGGAGGGTGGTGAGGCCCTGGCACAGGGTGCCCAGAGAAGCTGTGGCTGCCACATCCCTGAAAGCGTCCAAGGCCAGGTTGGACAGGGCTTAGAGCAACCTGAGACAGTGGAAGGTGTCCCTGTTCATGGCAGGAGGTTGGAATGAGATGGTCTTTAAGGTCCCTTCCAACCCAAACCCTTCTAGGATTTCATGATCTTGTGGCTTTGTGCTCCCACAGGTGGTGTGTGAGCAGAGGAGATGCCATTGGGAGTGGTACGGGAGATGCCAGCCCTGGGATGCGACAGAGAGATGGACACTTTTCCCTCCTGGATTTCCAAAAAGCTTCACCAAACTGATCTCTGAGGTTTAGCTCAAATGCTGGGCAGTGGCTGGTTTTTGTCAACAAGATTTGCTCAGTTGCATCAACCCAACTGTGATGCTCACAGATCACCCTCCTGGAAGAACGGAGCCTTTTCTCTGGTAAGAGTTTATGTTTTGAAACTGTGGCAATGAAGAGAATTTTTCACTGATCACTGTGTTGGAGACATAATTTCTAAAGTTGCCAAAATTCAGTTTTGCTCTGCTGTAGCAGAGATGAAATAGGGTAAATCATGTTAAGGCCATTTGGACCTGAGTGAATTGGATCAAACGGGAATTTCAGGCAGGTTCATCACCAAGAAATTCAATTGTCTGATTAACGGAACTGAACTTCTCTGTCTGTCCCTGCACGGAAGCACAAGCACTGCTGGGTTACAGCAGAAGGAGGTGGCCCTACCACAGGCATGAAGGTAAAGGGGGCAGAGTAAAATACAGGCAAAAAGGTAAGAACTGTAGTCAGAAAAACATAGAGAAAAGTTTGGGTAGAAGGAAGATTTCCTAAAGCCTTTCCTAGAGCATGTACATGGCCATGGGTGCTCACTGGAAGTTTTTTTGCCTTCATTTACTGTCGGCAAGGTGTCCCGGGATAGGACAACTGGCAGAAGCTTAGGACAGGCTTGGGATCCCTTAGCCAGCGGTCCCAAATGCCTGAGAATAAACACCCCCAGCAACGAGGACTGCTGGAGATGGACCCCAGCTTGCCCAGAAGCCCCAAGGGCAAAGTCTCTTTGAGGCTTTGCTGGACATAACTTGGAGTTGATGGGATTTTGTCCCTTTCTCACAGGAGGAAAACCAGTTGGACTCATGTTCACCTCACCGGCTGGCACGTTGTTTTCCTGAAGGGCACATAATTGTTTTATGGGGGTTTTGCTCGACTTTGCAGCACTGAGCAGCTCCTTGTGCCAATATTTGATTATGATGATCGAGCTAATAGACGTGCTCGCCTGTCCTTCCTTAACGAATTGGCTGAGCTGGATAATAGAGCGCTCAGATTTGTGCTAAATTGCAGCTCAGGGAGCCATCACTGGGAGATGTTATCTTCTTGGAACTGGCGTTCTTTATCGCAGGGAAGGGAATTGAATTGGTTTAAGATGGTACACTGTCAGTTTATAGGTGTGCTTAGGAGAGCTCTTAAGCCTCCTGCAGCGGGCGTAGGGTGAGAGCGGAATGTCAGAGCAGCGTGGGGCTTTGGCTTCAAGGATGCCAGGGAAAAGATACTCGTCAGCATATGGTTGTCTCTAAACATGTCGATAAACCATTGACCAACGAGAGTCATTTGGCCTCACTGATGCCACTGTTAATTGTTAAAAGCTGCTAATGACCCATTCCTCCAGCGGTACCTTCCACTTGTCAGCACTGACCTAATCTCTCCCAGAGAGGTGCTCCAGCCATGGCTCTCAGCTGTAAGCAGCGACGGGGGATCTTTCCCAGCCTCGTGCATTTTTTCTGATTGCTGTTCCCCTTGCCCCACACCTCCTCTGAGTGAAGGCTTGAACCACCTCACCCCGCTCCCACCACCAAGGGGTTATGAAAAACACACAGCTGAGTGGTCAGGAAGGGGTTGCCTCATCCCCATCAGGTTATTGGGGAGAGAAAGCCACTTTGCTCTTCAGAGATGTCATTTTGCATCAAATTCCTCCCCCCTGGCTTCAGAAAGACAATGCTGAGGCTGGGGAGCAATGGGATGGGCTGGAGATGACACTGCAGCCAATGGAGCAGCCCCAAGCTGGGAATTGCTCCAGCATGGCTTGGTTGGATTTAAAGGCTCTGGCCTGCACTTGTTAGCACACTCACTCCTCCTACACTTTTATGAGAAGATATATCCTAAAATGACCTCCCGCTTTGTACAGAAGGGCTCGTGGGATTGAGGCTTTGGAAAGCATGAGGATGATGCATTCTTCAGACAAATAGCTCTTGTTACTCCAGCTGCCTTCATCCCCGTCTCTCAGTGGGATGAATAAACCAGCAATTGTTGTAGAAATGGTAGTATCTGTTTTAAAGACATTTTCAACCCTGTCAATAAGGAAGTATAAGAACCTCTAAAGCCTGCCTTCATTTCTATGACTGCAGTGCTCCTTTGTTTAAATGGCAGGGACTGTCTGTGATGACCTGAGGAAACATGAGCCATGAAGGGGTAGAACAAGGACATATGCTCTGCCTGAGCTTCCTCAGAAGGACCTGTCCATGCCAAGATGCCCTCACAGCATCCTGCCCTCAGCAGGTTAACACCAGCACATCCTTATTGAAACCAGGATATGCCAAAACTTTTCCTTGCCTCTCCCTAACTCACACCAAGCCCCAAAGTCCACCTACACTGAGCATGAGGCAATGGTTGAATGGTTTGGACTCAAACAGGGGCTAACCTGGCCTTAGCACTGCAGGGGAGTTGGTTTTGGTAAGACAAGTCCAAGATCAAGCCCTCAGGTTTTGCCATTTGTTAGAGGACTCCTTCTCAGGCTCCAATATTTAATAATCCAGCCTAACCATGCTGAGGCTGTTTAGCAATTAAATAACATAAATCCAGAAGCTAGATTAATAAACAGTCTGGTCTGTCTAGAGCAGTCTACAGGGTGGAGAGATGAGACTATAAAATATTTATTACCAGCTTGGGGATGAAGTCATTAATTTAATAACTACCCATTGCTTTGCTTCTTACAGTTGTTAGCAGTCTGAAGGTTGCAGGAGATTAGGTGGGAAACTTACTGCTTCCCTGCTGAGTGGAGCCTTTCCCATGAAAGCCAGGGCCCAGCTCCCATCTGTCACTCCATTACGTTCGGAGGTGGTGAATATATTACTGTGCCGCTTCCCGAAATAAAACAAAACAAAATTTCTGCTGGCCACATGGCAACCCTCCGCAGGATTTAATGAGGACACTGCCCTTTGTGCACAAGGCCACTTCCAACAGCTGTAGAGACTAAGGCAGGGGGATCTTTGACCATGCTCACGACGTGGCTCCCACGGTGAGCACGGCCCCAGCAGCACCGCCAGTGCAAGTGCCTTTGGGGACCAAAGCTTTGGCTGCCTCTTGTCCTGAGAGGTCGGGAGCACTGTCTGAGCCTCCCTCATCAAGGATTTCTCAGTGGGTCTTCACGTTTTCAGGAGAGGGAACAAGGGTATTAGTTGTGTCCCTGCTGTGATTTGATATTGGGGAGCATCCAGGACTTAGATCCACGCATCCGCTTTGCAGTGATTATGGCTGGAGTCCCCTGATGAGTGTGGTCCCCCGCTGACAGCTACAATTTGCAGCCATGCTGTAGCAAAAGTCATGGGGGGAGAGGGAGGGAGGGCGGCTGTGCGCCCTTGGCGTGTTTCGTCATCGGTTTCATCCAGGGACAGCAAAGAGGTGACAGCTGAGGGAGCGGGGTTTGAACGGGAGCAGCGTGTGATGTGGGACATCGCTGCTGATGAGGGGCTGGAACACTGCTGATCCTCCCCAGTGGCTGCACTGACAGCAAAGGTAACCAAATTCCCCAAATAATTTAATCGAATCGTTAGCCTGTTTTGTCAAATAAATAAACAAAACCAGGCACAGCCTGTGAACACCAACCACAGCACGGATGAACACAGGGGTGCAGCCAGCCAGCCCTGCCTGGCCTGTGACTGCTGACTCCCTTGGGAGGGACCAGCTCCAGCAGCACTTAGTGTCCACCCCTGCTCCTGAGAAGGGCAGGGGAAACAGCTCAGGGAGTACCGAAGGGTGCTGGGGGGCTCCTGTCTTGACAGAGCTCAGCCACCAGCCTTGGAAGAGCCCCTTAGTCCATGGGCATCCCCGATCCTCCTCCAGTCTCGGAGAGCTGCAGAGCCACAGGACTGATCCCAGGCAAAGCAGGAATGAGTGGGAATCCTAAGGGGGTGCCTTGAGGAAGTCAGAAAGGTCAACAGGAAAGATGGTGGGCAGGGATGGAGAAAGGCGTCTGTGCTGTCCAGGCGAGAAAGGAAAACAACAGCTGTAAAATAATGCTCTGGCTTCTGAGGCTCCCACAAAGGAGATCCTTGCAGGAGGTTTGTGGGCAGCTCAAAACACACAAGTCCAAACCTGGGTCTCCAAGTACTGGAGATGAGAAGCTCTGGACAGATGGATCAAATGAGATATCTTGGCCAAGATTTTGCACTAAGGTTTAATGACATCACGCTGTGCTTTAGCACAGATAGAGTGAGATTTTAGGGGTACTTTTAGCAGGGTAGGGAGGAGAAGGAAAGAGAGAGAGAAAATTCTTGTGAATCACAACAGAGCTGCAAGATATTTCTGCTGTCACCCCAAAAGTAACAGAAATGTTTCTGCAGAGCATTCACCTCAATTTTTCTCTCACAGCAGACTAATTTGGAAGTGTCAGCACAAGCATCTTTGTCCTGACCATCCTGTACTCCAGCACACATCCAGCACAGGCAGGGCTAACTGCAGAGGCCCCACTCCAGTATCATGTCATCGCATTACCCTTTCATTTCTCTTATCAAGGCTGCCATTCAGTTCCACTCCTTTTTCCCAGCCCTTATCACAGTGAGCCAAAAAAGTGCAGAACATCAGTCAGGAGGGAAAAAGAACAGGTGAAATTCTGATTTTGTCAGCTAAAATAGTTTCCAGATGAGCTCTGCCCACAAAGAAGCTGAATCTTGGTGATTTAGTTGCCAAATTTTACATTTTCTCCGTCTCCCCCATCTCTCCTCTCATCTCTGAGCTCAAAGTGGAGTCCTGACACTGCAAAGCATTAATAGAATTAGTGTCCTGCTATAAACTGTTCACTGGGGCTTGTTAGCTCAATTGTTGATGCTAAATTCTTATCAGCAGAGCCACCTAAAAGAGCATTAATCAAGAAAGGCTGAACTCCCTGTCTGGGTCACAGACATTTAATTAAACTCCAAGTAAAATTGGAAAATCATTTTGAAAAGAGAAGAGATGAATGCAAAATGTTTTTCATCATTTGACTCTGCATCTCCGCAGTTCAAACCCTCAGCCGTAATTTCAAAGAGAGTTTTGCCACAGCAGAGGTTGAGGGAAACACAGACAAGACTTTCCTCAGTGCCTCCTTTAACACGAGGTCCTGATGTTCATCCAGGGTAAATGAAATATGGAAAACCACTGATTAAGGCTTGTTAAGGACCTGCACCCACAAATGCAAAAGAGCAGTATGCATGACCAAGTAACACAGTGATCTCCTTCAGTAAGGTTCTGTTATGGTTAAGGCCGTGTTACGGTTATTAATTTATGGATTTGCATCTATTTTCCATTTGCTGTGCAAAAAGCCTCATGCACCAAACCATTTATTTGGCAGATGCAGAGAAGTATCAGTATTGGTACGACCTCGTGTGGGATATTGTGTGTATTTCTGGGACCTCTCCTTGTAAAAAGAAAAGATTAATTTATCCCTGAACAGGTGCGGAGAAGGACGGGCAGAGTGATTAGTGGAACTGAGAGCCTATCTTAGGAGAGGAGATTAAAAGAGCTTGGCTTGTTTAGCCTAGAAAAACAAAGGTTAAGAGGGGATATGATTACTTTTCATAAATACATTCAGTGTGGGAGGAAGGGGAATGATTTATGTTAGAGGATAATATGGGTGGGAGATCGAATAAGGCACATCTTGGCCAGGAATAAATTTCCACTGGAAATTTGAAGATGTTTTCCTGTTGCTGGAGGAGGGAGGTTTTGGAAAGGCCTTCTGAGCAGGATGGATGAGCGCCTGTGGTCTTTGAGGGGACAAACGTGGCTGGCTCAGCCCGACCAGTGAGTCTGCAGGTAGGACACGTAGGACTGCCAAAGGCAAAGCAGGGAAGTGTGACATGGCTGCCATCTGATTGCATTTTTATTATTTATGAATCCATAAAATCCATTGATTTTATTTAATCCATGAATCAGTTGAAAGATCCGGGAACGGTTTTCTTCCTCCATCAATATGAAAAGCTTGATTTTTGAGATTTTTATTTGGCAGACGCCTCCTAAATCACGGCAGATGGGCCGCAACAAAGCAGCAGAGGGACAGGACAGAGAGCTGCCGGTGCTGCTGGCAGTACCAGGAAGAGATGAAACACGTCCCTGCTCCATGTCCCCACTGTCAGGGATGTCTGGTGACACCTTCTCCCACTCTCAGCCAGGCTGCACCATCTCCTGGCTGCCTTCCTTCGATGACACACTTAAGTGAGATGAATCCAGGGCTTCAGGAGTCCTTTTTCCATGTGGCACTGGTTAAGCACGGTGCAATCCAGTGGAAATTGAGACATATGTTCTTCCTCTTGCTTCAGCAATTACTCACAGAGCCCTGAGATGAAGTGAAGCAAGAGGACACACACAAACACACACATATATACATATATAAATATATATATATACACACACACACATATATATATAAATCCTTTGCATGGGCAGGAGGATCTCAAATGATTTGCTGTCAGTGTAAATGCATATGTCTGCATGTATTTGCATATATGCACATGTGTGCATATGCATATATGGAATATTTGCATATGAAAGTGGTATAGAGCCAAACTGACCAGAAAAGACAACACAGCATATTTTACAAAATGAAAAAAAAAAAAACGTGAAAATATACCCCTATGATTTAATGCTCCCCCAGCTCTTAATTTATGTGAGTCCTCCTGTCACTCACTAATTACCCTGTTGACTTAACCAACCATCTGTATTGCCAGGCTGCAGGTCAGCTCAGTCTGCTGGGCCCTGGCTTGGGGGCTAAAATGCATTTCTACTGTTTGATCTTCCAAATAAATAAAACCATCTCATTTTAACTCATCATCACTAGGAGTTCAGGAGTTAATTCATGCTGACTGTTGTTTTGAAAATATTTATTAAAGAAATTGGTTTAAAAAAGATGAAGGTGGAAACTGTAAAACATGGGGGAAATAAAGACAAGGAAAAGCAAGAAAAATCTTGGCTTCAGCTTGGCCTTATGAAAATTGCTCACTCTCAGCAATTATCTCAGCTAATGAAGGATGGAGACTGATTCTCTCTGGTAAGACCGTGGTTGCTGAGAGTTGGGACTTGTGCCTGTGAGGGTCCCTGCCCTGCTCCAGCCTGGGAGAAGATGCTGAGGTGCCATCTCCGAACCCCGTGGCAATGCCTGTACTGCTGGGGACACCTTGTGGTGCTCGGCTAAGAGAGAAACGCTGCGATTTAATGCCACCAGGTCCTGCTTTCCCAACCCTACCCCGCTTTTTCAACTGCCAGGGGCTGCTGGGGCTCTCCAAGCCAGGGTCAGCTGCCCACAGGCGTTTGCAGACAGGAGAGAGTCATAGATCTATTGCTGACTGTAACTCCTGGCTAGCAAAGCCCCAGTGAGCTCTAAGGAGGAAAGCAAGGTCTTTGTAAAGAGCAGGGAAAGAAGAAACACAGAGAACCAGCAGCTGGAGACCCGTGGAATCTCAACTGTTCTTTTTTTCTAAGTGTGGGAGGTTTTGCAACATTCAGGCAATTTTTGGTATCCTCCAGAGCTGGAGCCCCATGCTCTGACACCCCTGGAGGTGTTTTCAGCCATAGCTACGTTCTCAAAGAAAAAGAGATGGGAAAAAGCTGCCAGGGGAGGAGAACCGACAGGAAGCTGGGGATGAGCCCACGGAGCAGCGCCAGTGTGGCTGCCTGGGCACAGCTTGGCACAAGGGATTTGGGCCACACGCAGCAGAGATGTGCAGGACTTAGAGGTGCAGAAAATCCTGGAGGGTGACCGTGTCCTTGCAGCTGCTCCCTCCCCATGGTTGTGCTCCTGACACGTTTGGGGTGCAGGCAATGAGGTGGGGACTTGCAGTGGGTAAAGATCCTCCCTGTGTGTTTCTCCTGGCAAATCCCTGTGATTCTCTGCCTGGAAACAGAGGCTGCAGGTCTCACTGATCTTGGCAGTTTACGGCTGCAAGGGATCATGAATACACCTGGGAGAGCACAGGGTATTTGGGAATTCCTTAAACACTCTTCAAGTCCTTTCTGGGCTTCCTGAGGACTCGTTGCTGCCAGAAAAAGGCACAAGCAGTGCTCTCCTCTGCTCCTGTGAGCTCTCTGCTAACAGCACAGCTGCTTTAGCAATAACTGTTAAATAACATTTTTTTTACCCAGATTTTATTTTAACAATTTTTGCAAACAAAAAAAAAACCCAAAAAACCAAAAGCCCAACTGCTCTTTTCCAAGTGATTCCAGCGGCAAGGGGAGCAGATGCTGAATGGAATCACAGGTGCAAGGAGTTTGTGTGGCCTGCGTTTGCAGTTTCCAGTGTGTTGCCATTATCCCCGAGCATTCTCTGTGTGAAAGATGAGGAGAGTGCAATCACCACGGCCTGTTTTGGTTGAATCAGCAAGGAGGAGTTTCAGAGCTGGCTCTCCACGAATAATCCCATTCTCCCAGGCAGCTGTCTTCTGCAGAATGAAAGTGCAGACATCTACAGTATTACCCTGCGCCTGTTTGCAGAGTCTGCTGTTATCACGTTAATGAAGGGAGCTGAGATAATCACCTTAAAGCATAAATAAATCTCGGATGCTGATTCACTTTCTCCTATTTGAGTCTCATTTACCAGGGTAATTCTTATTTCTTTTCCGCTGTGGGCTTGTTGTGTCTGCCAAGACAGCTTTTTTTTTTCACAATTCATCTCCAGAGAACTTGAATTAAGAGGCCTCTTGTCTTGTTGCAGTTATTCCTTCTCATTTTGCAGCCATATGAAGTCCTAGATGCAAGGCCAGTCCAGACAATTTTATTTCATCTGCAGCATCAGCCAATGCTGGGTGGGTCACTTACATGTGAAAACAAACACACACTTTTAGAGGATAATTTCTTTCAGTCTTAGACAGGCGACAGGAGACACCTTTTCCCCAGGCCACTGAAGGAGCTCACACGGGAGCGTAAAATTTAAATTCGTGGCCTAACTCTCAGTTACAGGACAGGGACCCCTCACAACACAAATGGCAAGTCAGATATTGTGAAGTTTCACAATATTCCATATTTCCTTCAAGCCCCAGCCTCTGGAATCAGGTGAATCTGCATCTTACTTATTTATCCCTCAGTAAATTCACATCTGTCATTCATGGTTGCAGGGGAAAAAAAAAGGTAATCCGAGCATGTGACTCAAACTGAGTGTTCATGGGCTCAAAATGAAGAATATTAACCAGTTCCCACCAACATTTTTTTTCCTGAGTGCTGATCATTTTTTCCCAAGCCTGACAAAGGATACCAGAACGCCTGGTGTTGGCCAGGCTTCACACAGGAGGTTCGGCTCCAGCGCCAGGGCTGCCTGTGCCAGCTGCTCACTGGCATCTCCCCAGTCCCTGTCTCGCTGCATCCCCTCCTGCATCCTGGGATGTCCCGATCCCACCAGGAGCTGCGGCACCGCAGGGCACGAGGGCCGGGACAACTGGGACAACTGGGACAGCTGGGAGAACTGGGCCATGGGCTGGAGGAGCAGGTGTGGAGATGGAGCCTCGTGCTGGGAACAAGAACTTTGGGAAGGGCAGAGGGTGCGGGAATGGGGAAAGGCATCCACGCTGGGATGGGGAAATGTTCCCAGGAGCTGTGCGATGGGACAGGTGGGGAAAAACGAGAGTCACAATCTGTGTCTGAGTGTGCACAGCAAGGTTGTGGTAGCGGGGTGGCTTCGGGGAGAAGCTGCTGGAAGATTTCCCCGTCTCTGATGCAGTCAATTCCAGCCGGCTCCATCCCCGGGACTGCCCTCACGGAACCAGCCGTGGTACAGTCCTGCCCCCCGCGCCGGCTCTGCGTGGTACGGCCCAGCGGGGCAGCAGTGGTGCCTTGCTCCCCCCGCCCGCTGCGGTGGTGCGCTCCGCGCGTGCGCAGTGCCGCGGCCGGCGCTCAGCTGGGCAGTGTTTACAGCCCGAGCGCGCCGGCCTGGGCTGCGCCGAGCCGAGCCGAGCCGAGCCGAGCCGAAAGGAGCCGAGCGTAACCGAACCGAGCCGAACCGAACCGAGCACCACGGCGCCGAACCGAACGGAGCCGAGGCGAACCGAAACGGGCCGAACCTAACGGAGCCGAGGCGAACCGAACCGAAGCGAGCCGAACGGAGCCGAGCCATCCGTTGAGGTACCGCTGTTGCCGTAAATCCCTGAGTAACCTCCCCTTTGCTGCTCCCCGCGCCGTGTGAGGGCAGGGGTTTCCCTGGAGAGCTGCCGGCGGTGAGGAGCTGCATTTCTGTGCCTTGTGCATTGTTTTGAGCCCTGCCCTGAGCGCCGGGCGGTGTTCGTGTGCCTGGGCAGGAACCGCTCCAGTTGCAGGGTTTTGTTGCGGGCTGTGTTGCAGCTCCTCCCGTCGGGCTGCGTGGTCGGTTCGTGTTGTGGTTTGTTTCTCTCGAAGGGGAAAATGGCAACGAGGGGATGTTTCAACACTCAAAGGCAGCTCTGGTGTCTCTGTTGTGGGCAGCGACCCGAATTTCTGCGTGTGGACTTTGTCCCTGCTCACATTTGGCGAAATGGCCTGTTTTGCCTTAGAAGTGAGGAGAGTGTGCCTGGGTTTGCTGCGGAGGGAGAGGGATTTGTTTTGAAAAGTTTAATAAAGATAAACCCTACTTGGTTCCCATTTCCCACCAAGTGAAACGAAGATGTGGAATTGCATAAAGAGAGGAGTTTGAATGTCAGAGTTTTAAGTTCTGCCTATAAAACATGAATTTTACTGGAAGTAAGTTAACGTGCAGTAAAAGTGATGATTTCAGAAGTGACTGACACCTGTCACAGTGTGGATATTCCTTGGTCCCACTGTCAGAATGTCTCAGCCAGCAGTTTTTGTTGTTGTTTTCCATGGTGTAGAGCATGGAAGAGCACTTGTTGTCCATGGAGCTGAGCTAAAACCAGGTCAGACCAGTTGTCCCAGTGAGGCTTGCATACATCAGCAGGAATTTGTTGGGGATCCAAAGTGGAGCACTGTTAAAGGCACAACTTCTTATTCTTGCTTTAAATCTAAAAATGTAGATTTTTAAAAAAAATTTTTTTTTAAATAGCAAGAAGAGTGGAAGAATGAAGGAAGCCTAAGAACAAAAATATATAAAAGAAAGTCAAGGGAATCAAGAGCCTCGGTGAAGAGAGTATTTTAATGTGGAATGTTAAATAATGACCAAAGATACCCTGGGTTGCACATGCAATGAGGTTTTGTGTATGTAAGAGGAAGGGGGAAAATAATTGGTAGATTAACCCACCTGAGCCTTCAGCCTGATGTGTTCCCACTGTGAAGTAATAAAACACAATCATTTTTTGTAGAGAAAATGAAGGAGTAACTGTAGGAAGGGGAGGGGTGGCATTTTATTTCAAGTTTTTTTAGTGGCCTCGAACTGGATTGATGTGTTTGAGACATGAATGGATTAAAAACTGGCTTGAGTTCCCTGCCTAAGTATATCCTGTTTTGTGTGCCTCTACAGGTAATCAGAATGGTGTGTTATTTGAACAGCTGTGAAATTTCCTTGGGGTCCTGTAGCTTTGCTTTGTTTCCTCAGAAAATGAAAGTGTATAATTTGCTCTGGCTGAATGTAACAAATAAACCCCAACAATTTCGCCATAGGCAGATCTTCTGATCCCAGGAATGAACTCCAAAGCTTCTGCTCCGTGGTCATTACTGTGAGCAGGGAAAGGCATTGTAAATAAACACGTTTAAAAAATCATGGTGTGCTTTCTGGAATGGATTTTGTTTTTCTTAAGATATGAGAAGGGGAGAAAAAGCCAGGTTAATTTTGAGTGTTTTTCTCTCCCTATACATTCTCCTTTAAAACCTGTAGGCTGCAGTGGGAATTCTCTCTGGAGCTGCTGTCTGTGTCATTAAGTGCTTTTCTAATGGTGGTGGCTCAGGCCCTGGAGATGAGCTGTGTGAAAGTGCATTTGCTAAAGTGCATTTGCTAAAGTGAGCAAGGTTGACAGGTCAGAGTTTTGTTGGGTTTTTTGAACCTCTGTGCAATCAACATCCTGATGCGTGTTCAAAGGAAATGTAATTTGAGATTTTTCTGGATTTTCTGCCCGTGTCTGAGTCTCTTCAGTTGCCATTGATGCTGTTAGAGGTGGACAGTCTGTGTGTGACAAGAATTCTGACAGGCAGCCCAAACTTGCACTGTTGTTCGGGCCTGCAGTGAAAAATGACCCATAAGCACAGGAGCTGGAATAATCCTTTATATAAAAGGGTTCAGTGGAAAAGCTGATGTGCTGGTAAAACGGTGGGAGGGTTTGAAGACAGGCCTTGCACATTGAAATTGCCTATTGTGATTTTTTCCCCCCACTGGTGTCAGGTACTGGATGCCAGCTCTGCTGCCTTTTGTTTTCCACCGTTGGGATGGGGGACGGGAGCGCTGGGGTGAGGTTTTTCTGGAGCTTGTGGCCCTCGGAGTATGTAAAGACCTCTCTCAAAGTACTCCATGTACAGCAGCATAATTCAGTGTTGGAGTGCACGTTCTGTACCTCACCTTGCTTTGTTGTTATTTCGCTTTCAGTATTTACAGGAGGCTGCTGAAGATGGGAGGCGCAGTGAGTGCGGGAGAAGATAACGATGAATTAATTGATAACCTGAAAGAGGCCCAATACATCAGGACAGAGCTGGTAGAACAGGCATTCCGAGCCATTGATCGGGCAGATTACTACTTGGAAGAGTTCAAAGACAATGCCTACAAGGACTTGGCATGGAAGCATGGAAATATTCATCTCTCAGCACCGTGCATTTACTCGGAGGTGATGGAAGCTTTGGACCTGCAACCAGGGCTGTCGTTTCTGAACCTTGGCAGTGGCACTGGTTATCTGAGTTCCATGGTTGGACTCATCCTGGGTAAATACCTTTTCAGTCACATTAACTGTTTGTGTTAGAGCTTTAAAAACAGGTTTTGAAATTGGGGATGAGGCATTCCTCCACTAATGGAGCTAAAAAGGTAGCTGGGAAAGTAAAGAATGCATTAATCCAGCTCGGCAAATTATCAGGATTCTCACAACCTTCTCTTGGGAACTGGACAGGATCCAGATTTCTGTGGCAGATCAGAACAGGCACTGATGTCATGGTGGCTGTAGGGGATTCCTGCAGGTCTGGACACAAAGCTGGGTTTGTTTCCCCTTAAGCACGACCCCAGGCCAGGATCAGAAGTACAGTGTTGAAACTGGGACTGAGCAAGTCCACGGAAAGCTGCGACTGCACCTGCTCCGTGCCTGGTTTGTGTTCACAGTCCTGTCTGGACAGAGACATATTTGAAACCCACTTTTGACTCCTAACTCCCCAGCACACTGATGGGAATATTGTCTGGGAAGCACTGTAGTGCAGCAGAACTGATTTTGTGACCACATCTACAGTGGCACAAAGCAAATCATCGAAGTGTAATTGGACATTTTAAATTTCCCCTGCAGTGTTTCAGTCAGAGTTGTGCTGCCAGGATAGATAATAGCAAATGGCTATATAGGGTACTTTCTTCAATTTTGTGGAAGTGTCCAGAATTTTAACTGCTGGGATGTTAATTCTCAGCGTAAAGTCTCACTCTCATTTCCCATTTGTGATTTTCTCCTAGGTTTGTTGGCATTCCTTAGGATACCAATATGTAGCTCCAGGGCTTTTATATTCTTTTTTGCAAAAGTTACCCTGTCAGTTCTGAATAAAAAGCATGAGTGCTGAACAGCTTCTATATTTTCCAGTTTGTTTTTGCTCTTAGTTGAGGTACAGTGTATGATGACTGTTCCTGATTTACTGCAGAGTTTTTTAGCCTATCAGCAAGGGGGTATAAAGATAACATGGATGTGCTAAAACATGCAGGCCATTGGAATTTTTTTCCAGGTGGTCACTTTCACAGCAATGGCATCAGTGTTTCCCTCCTATAGAGAAGTTTCCTGCATAGTTAAGAGCAAATGATTCAGAATCAATTGTGCAAAGGAGGCTCGTTTGCTGCCAGAAATTGCAGGTATAGGGTTGCAATTCCCATTGTAGCAGTGAGAGAGCTGACCCTACACAAACACTGACTCTGATGCTCATGGAACAATCTGCTGGAGGAAGGAACCCAAAGTGAATCAGTGCTGCTGGATTTTGTGTTGTTGCTGTTGCCATTCCGTGGTGTTCTGCACTTGCAGGTCCTTTTGGCGTTAACCACGGTGTGGAGCTGCACTCTGACGTCATCGAGTATGCGAAGCAGAAATTGGACTTTTTCATTAAAACAAGCGACAGCTTTGACAAGTAAGAATGCAAAATGCCTGTTGGGATTAATTTTGTGCTTTTGGCTTTGCTCAGGGCAGTTCTTGCTCCCATGTGGCCCCTCTGGATTCAGGGTAATCTGAGGATTCAGGCTCCTTAGGCTTGCTGAGCTGCAATGTGTGACCTTCGAAGCTGGTGTGTGTCCTGGGGCAGTTTCAGAAATGTTTGCTGTGTTTTTAATAGCACTGCTGATGTTGCAGGGCTTAGAGGGAGCTGAAGAAGTTTGTTTATTTTTAAATGCACTTGCAGTAACAGCTTAAAACTTGCAAATAACAATACTGGGTCGTGCTTGTGATCTGAGAGCCTGCATGGTGATGAGATTATGAACTGGTTTTTGTGGTGGACTAATATGTTTTATCTGAGAAGAAGGAAAAATGGCATTTTAAAATATGAAGGTAGTTTTATGATGATTAAGTTGGTAGTAAAACTGCCTGGGATTTGATTTATGTTCTTCCTTAGACCCTCCATTCTGCTGCTGTCACAAGTAATAACTTCCCAGCCAGATAACCATTGCCAATAGTAACCTCAGCAATAAAAGTTGTGGCTGTCACATTTTTGGATCCATTTCACAGTTTTTTCAAATGGGGAAGCAAAGCTTCTGTGAATACCTGATATCCTCCTCTCCTGGGAAGAAGAAAATTAAAATCATGGCATGCAGGATTTTAGGCTGCTCAGCCTTTTGCTGTTCCTGCTGCCCTGGGAAGCTGCTGAGGAGGGGGTTGTATTTTCTGCCTGTTGGCAGCAGACTGAAGGTTTCTGGCATGGATGGTGCTCAACAGGGTTTTTTTCAGTCACGTTGTTATTGTTTGAGTAGCTGTTTTAAGGAAGACTTTCTTCTCTCTCCAAACAAATATAGCCATGGAGCAAAGGCGAGCTGAATTCAGAAATCAACATGCCTGGAAAATTGGCATTGCTGAGTGATGTCTGCTGGGTTGTGCTCCTGGAACAGCGTGTGCAGGAACTGTTCTCTGGCTGCTCTGAATGTCCAGCGCTCTTTGCAAACCCAGAAAGCTCCAGGAAGTGTTTAGGAATAAATAGGTGCTATGTTGAGCTGCCGCTCAAGATACCAGTAAAAGAATGGATGTGTTGAACAACTTCTATCAAAATCAGCCTTTAAATGTAGGGCTTAAAACTTAGGGAGTTTTGGAGCTTGTAAGAAAACCAGAGGCATCACAGAATCACTCATTTTTCTTTTAAACCAAGTCAGAAATGCTGTAGGCAAAAAGTCTTTTTCATGAAGGGTGAAATCACAGTTCTTTTGAAGCTGATGGCAAAACTTCCATTGGCTTCAGCACAGCTTACTTCTGTAGCATCAGGTGATAATTCCCCACATCTAAAAACCAGTTAAAAGCTTTTGAAAATGCAAAAGTAAACCCAGGTGCAGTCCTTAAAAGACTTTGACGTTTGGAAGTGCAGGTCTAATATTTGTATTTGCATATTATAACTGAGTCAGCATCAGGTGACTAAAAATAGCTCATTCTGAAGAGTTACCTGCAGCTCAAGTATGAAATTATGCATCCTTGTCCTTTGGAGATTTTAATCCATGAATTCTGACCTCATTGTTCTGTGGTTTTGAGACTTCTAGCTGAGGTCTGTTACAATAATGTCTAGAATAAATGGGCTTTGGAGGAGAAATACTGTAAAACTGTTTTGTTTTTTTTTTTTTTCCCCAAGTTTTTCATAGTTCAATTTTTCCAGAATTGTGAAAATAATGTATGTGATAATTTTTCATATTCTTGTCTAATACAAGTCTTTTTCACTTTCAGGTTTGAATTTTGTGAGCCATCCTTTGTCACTGGCAATTGTTTAGAGATTTCTCCAGACTGCACTCAGTATGACCGTGTTTACTGTGGTGCTGGAGTCCAGAAAGAGCATGAGGACTACATGAAGAGCCTGTTGAAAGTTGGGGGAATTCTTGTCATGCCTCTAGAAGAGAAGGTTGAGTGCCTTTTTACTCATATTTCAGTTATTCTTAATTCTGATCTTGGTTTAGTCAGTAGCTGCTCCTTTAGCTTGCCCTTGTAGCCGGCTGAAGAAAGAATTAAGTGCACCAGTTTTCACTATGACTGAAAACTGAACCCTGCACAGTCCTACGATTTAAAAAATTTGTAGTTCTGCAGTCTTTCATATATTGCAATCCGTTGTTAATTGCAATTTTACTTTCACACTGCAAAAATGGGAGCTAGGTTTTGTTCAGTTACATAATTTAGCGTTCTTAATGGCAAAACACAACATTTTGCACCCTGACTGGCTCGCAAAGGAGCGTGCAGGATGTCTCTCTTTACAAGTGTCAGTGGATTCTTTTTAGTAAAAAGTGGGTTAAGTGCCTGACCTTTTACCTCTGTCGGGGAACTTGAGAGGAGCAGGGTGCAGAGTTTCTTCCCAGTGAGAGCGTGTGCAGGGGGTCAGCGCAGGAGATTTGATCTGCAGACCTTTTCAGGAATGAGTGTTCGTGGCGACTCAGGAGTTTTCTCAGAGGTCAGACACAGCTGCTCTGGTCCAGCCTGGAGGAAGATCTGGGCAAGCAGAGTGACCCAGATTTCCAGTGCCCATGCTCTGTTGCAATAGATGAAATTCCTTGGGGCTAATCCTGCATGGAGTTCTCAGGTTTTTTTCAGAAAACCACCATTGTTTCTCCTCATCACCTTTTACTGTTGCAGCTTCCAGTGCTTTAACTTGTCCGGGCAGGAAAGTAATTTGTTCATTTTTTTTGTTCAAAAATCTCACTGTAGTTCCCACAATGGACAATAATCTCCATGTTTTTCTTCAGTTAACTAAGATAACTCGGACTGGTCCTTCTGCCTGGGAGACGAAGAAGATTCTTGCTGTTTCTTTTGCTCCTTTGATTCAGCCAAACCATGCAGATTCAGGAAAATCAAGGCTCGTTCACTTGCGTGAGTACAGACATTCCTGGGCATTGGGGAGGTTCCTTCTGCTGCTTGGCTGTGAGCTGTAACATCCCTGGGAATCCTTTTAAGGAAAATTACTCCAAGTCCTTCCTTTTTTTGAACAGTTGTCTGTCTTGTGCAAGAATTGGAGTCATATGGTCTGGATTCTAAATCACAGACTCACAGATTGGTCTGGGTTGGAAGGGACCTTAAAGATCATCTAATTCCAGTATCCCTGCTGTGGTCAGGGACACCTTCCACTGGGCCATCATTCTAAACACAAATGATTTCTTGTGAAGTTGTACCTGGACTTTGCAGGGTGTTTTATCCTTGTTTTTGCACGTTCTGTTCCAGTCCTGAATGATTGAATCCTGTCGTGGTTCTCAGGCACTGTGCCACAAGGAGGGGAAATACACAAGCAGTACCTGTGAACAAATGTTGTATCTGCTCAAAGATTCTCACCCCCAGCAATCCAGAATTATCCTGAACCTGGAATGCTTGAGGGATGCAAGTTGTGCAGTTCTTGGTTAGCTGTTTGAAATGCAGGTCGTATCAGTGGCCCCAATCTTTAGATTAAGACTTCAATGTCAAGAGGCCTCTTAAGAACACATGAAGACAGAGGTACTTTCATAAAGAGATTAGTCAGGCTTTGGTCTTAACCTGTAAAGGTGTCTGCAGGACAGAGGGGAGCTCAGGAAACAGTCTAGAGCATGCTAGAAAGTCCAATAAGTGCATGTTTCAGCATCATCTCACTTTGTAGTGAGACCTGCACATAAATTACATGTAATTATTTCCTGCTTCCTTCACTCAGGTCCCAGGAAAGCTCACTTGTTGGCAGAGGACAGGGACTTTTTGTATCGGTTTTAATTAATTTTAGTTCATGGATCTGTGTGCATCAATACATTTTTTAAAATTTTTGCTGCATTTCTGGGCTGGCAGCAAATAAGTGCAGAAGACAGAATAGTGTTCCAAACCATTAATGTGGGAGGCATTTCAATACAGTAACTTATTGTAATGTTTCTATAATAACTTCTACAAAATGGTTTCCAGCCTGTCTTCACCTACTAAGTCTGAAGCAGTTTTTGAAGAGCATAAATAGTACTTGTGTTTTATAAGTGCAGAGCTTGGCAAAGCTGAAGGAACTGTACAATTGAAAAATCATTTTATGGAAGAGTTAAATAGACTTCAGGTCTAGTTATCTACCACAGGAAGATACCTTATTCTGTGTCATTAAACAGTCACAGCTCCCATTACTAAATCTGCATCCGTACAATCTTTAAGATGTGGATCTTACAATAATTGAGAACTTGAAATCAAAGTAGGAAATTTTTTAATGAGAGAAACGCGCAATTAAATTTTGTTTGGAAAGTTGCAACGCAGTTTATCCGAGTTGACAGGAGCTGAATAGAGCTGTTTGTGTAATCCCAGCAGGGAATTCAAATGGCCTGATTTAATCTGAGCAAACAGAACTTTTCCTGGGACTACTTTTGGGGGAGTTTCTCTGTCTCTGCTCACGGGTTTCGTTTGGTTGCAGCCCCCGTGGCCGTTCGCAGCCTGCAGGACCTGGCTCGCATCGCCATCCGAGGCACCATCAAGAAAATCATCCATCAGGAGGCGATGAGCAAAGCTGGGAACGGGCTGAAGAACCCCCCCAGGTTCAAACGGAGGCGGGTCCGGCGCCGGCGCATGGAAACCATCGTGTTCCTGGACAAGGAGGTGTTCGCCAGCCGCATCTCCAACCCCTCGGACGACAACAACAACAGCGAGGACATCGAGGAGGAGAGGCCAGAGGAGGAGGAAACCAAACCCTCTGAACTAAAGCCAGATCCTCCTGTAAACTTTTTGAGAGAAAAGGTCTTGAGCCTGCCTTTGCCCGATCCCTTGAAGTATTACTTGCTTTATTACAGGGAAAAGTAGTTTTCCTCCTTCTAGAAAGCGGGAAGTAGGCAGAGAATAAAGTATTCCTTAGGGCTTGACAAACGTGTCCCACTTGCTTGCCTGCGAATGTGACACCCGAGGCAGTAGGCTGGCTGGGGAATGTGGCTGCTGTAAACTTTGACATTATAGCTTTTTTGAGTTCCTTCTTTCTTCTCAGTTGTGTGCTATAGTTTTATCCTACAGCAGGGATTCCTTAGGAAGCAAGTTGGTGAAGTGCTCAGCTGCTTATGGAAAGGAGGATTTAATTCCCTCGAAACTAACTGCGGGAGATACTCCTAAAAATCTCATGGCTGCTCTACCGAGTATCAGTTTGGAAAAACTCCTGAGCAGTTCCCCAAAGACCTTTCCTGTCTGTGCTCTCTCCTACTAAACCTGGCATGTGTTTGCCATGGTGTGTGTTTAATGGAGGGTGAAGATTATTAGTTAAAACCTGACCTGGCAAATCTTGTTTCTTCCAGTAATCTGAAAAAGCACAACTGTTACAGAAAGGAAAGAATTTTTGGCATTACCCTTGTGGCATCCAGGTTTTGAATGAGAAGGAAAGCATCAGCTCCCCTTTGGTTGGTCTATTTTGCTTGTAAGTTATATATTTTTCAGTAAAAAGTGTTTTACAATATATTGGTTTTTTAATGGAAAACACCTGTTCTGGTGAACGAGTTGGTGAGGTTTTTTGTGTTTTTTTTTAAAAGCAATGGAGGCAAGTGAGGAATTGCAAAGCTGTTTAGCTTTGACAGGATGCAGGGGTAGTCAGGGTTGGGACTGTTGTCTCTGGAAATGTTTACAGAGTAGTTCTGAATGGGGAGAGTGGTAGAGAAGAGCTGCAGAGCAGTGAGTTTGTGAAAGCTAAAAGCAGAATCTGTGGGTTTTGCTGTTGTGTGAGATAACTTAGATCGTCTGGGCTGAGCAGAGTGAGGTGCAGAGCACCAGCCTGAGCAGTAAATCAGCCAAACAGAGTTTTGTGGAGAGTCTGCAGAACCTGAGAGCAGCCTAGAGAGCCAAGCTGGTGCATTTCTTAGGTGTTCCTCTGTGTGTGCCCCTGCTGTGGCAAGGTGGCCGGAATACAGCTCGTGCACAAGTGTTCCACAGTGGAATTAAGTTGCTCAGCTTGGCAGGTGATTTTATTCCTGCAGCAATGAAGTAGAAATGTTAACAGGCTCACATGGAAGGACTTGTCACCCTGTAGTTCTCTGGATGTGAGCTGTAATTTTTATTCCCAAGTCTTTCTGTCATGGTGAGGGAAGGAGATGCCATGGAATCATAGGAACACAGAATGGTTTGGGTTGGAAGGTACCTTAAAGACCATCTCATTCCAACTCCCTGCCGTGGACAGGGGCACCTTCCACTAGGCCAGGTTGCTCCCAGCCCTGTCCAGCCTGGCCTTGAGCAGTTCCAGGAACGAGGAGTCCACAATGTCTGTGGACAATAAAATACTGTCTTTAGAAGAGGTTTACTTGGTTCAGCCTGTTTGGAAAATCCACCTGAACTGGTAAAGGCTGGAAAGAAACCCTGGAGTTTGTGTTGAGGTGAAATAGTCCTAAAGCTGGGGGGATGAAAGGCTCTCTCTCAGTAGGCAATGAAGCTGTGTTAAGGCATTGCCCCATCAGAAGCACCTAAGTTGGTATCACTTTGATATCTTTTGGTTTTTTTAATGTATGCTGTCTCCTCATTTTCTGAGGAGGAATGAGTGAAGACTGTATTGCCAAATGGTCCTGAGTTGCACAACTTGCTTCATGAAAAATAGTTTCAAAGTTCTGTGTGGCTTTGAAAATAAATGAATAACTTGTATGTGTAAGCCTGAAGTGGAGAGCTTTTCCTTGCTTAGCAGGATTTTTGTGTCACTTTGGGAATATGATCTGATAATCCTGTATCATGTGGCTGCTGGCACATAACACAGTCATAGGCTGGGTTTTGCCTCTGGTTTCCTGTCTCCACTTCTGGTCTCAGTGTCTTTCTCCCTTGGACTTTGATTTCCTTGTTTGCAGTGGGGCAGTTCTGTGGCCACTGAGCTGAGGGTTTCCTCTAAAGGAGCACGTCCCCATCCTGTGATTCTGGCAACTTCCATGAATTTCTTTCTACAAATGCAAGTCCTGAATGTGGTGGTAAATAGAGGCTTAATAGAATCTGCGTGTAATTATTCTCAGTGCTTCCCTACAGGCTGTGGCCTCTTATTTGCTCGAAAATTTTGCTTAATAGGTGTCGTGCCAGGTATGTGCCTTTCTGGATTGTGGCACAATTTCCACACCCCTCCATAGTACAGGGTGCCTCCTGCTTTTGGCTGCCAGGTCATGCTTCAGTTTAGTCACAACACTTCTAAAGTTAGAAGTTCCTTTAAAAATGGCATTAAACTTCAGGTTCCTGTTAGTAAGCCTTGCAGAGATTCTGTTAAAGCTGACCAGTTGAGGGAGGATTATCTTGCATTTATCCCTTGTTTCATTTTTATCCCCATCCCAGCCCCAGCTGTAAAGGGTATTTTATCAGATTTTTCACCAGATTTGCCTTTTTTATTACAGTTGCTAGATTTTTGTAGCTTTCTATAAGATGCATAAATACTGCTATTTTTTCCTGGATAAGGTCGAATAAATAAATATATATATACAGGAAGTTTATGTTCTAGGTTGTCAAATTGTCCCCTTGTCCAAAAAAACCACCGATCTAAACAGATAGTAGAAATTTTATGTGTAATATAACTGTGAAATAGTATTGCTTATAGCCTTGTAAATAAAGGGGAATTGTAAATACATTTTCCCTGTGCACAAGCACTTGCACTGTAGTTTTGTAGGCATTTCTAACAGAGGGATTGAGGCAGAGCTGGGTTTGTATGGATCTGTGAGCTGTCCAGGAATTGTACCTGCTTTGTTTCCTTTTGTGTTCCAAGTAGTTGTCAGGTTTTTTTTGTATGTGACTCCTTTCAGGTTTCGATCCTGCAGTAAATTTGCAAAAAGAACTGAACTTCAAGCTGCTTTAGTCATGAGTGTGTAAGCTGAAAAATCTCTGTATAGAAACTAGAGTTAAATTGGCCTGAGGCATGCAGAAGTGTTATGCAACTTAAACTTTATTAATAAGTGTTTCTGTATCAATAAATTCAGTAAAGACTTTTTAGCCTTCTTAACATGGCTTTGCATCATGTTGTGATTGGAATACTTTGTAGGTGAGTGCTTATTTCCATAATTGGAGGTCAAGACACAAAACCAGCAGAAAAAACGCTTAATAATGTGGTGCAGGTGTGTAGTTTTAGATGAACTCCTCCGAATGTGATCTCTCAAACCTGCCCAGCTGATGAGTTCCAAACCTTGAAGTCATGCAGTTGCGCAGGATGATTTTTGGGATCAGCACACACAGAACTGATCTAGATTTAATGTGTCAAGAGTGGTTTAAGAGTGAACTCACTTCCCTGGCTGTTTGACTGTAAACAACAGATATCAAAAGGTGATTTAGTCCATTTCTGTACTTCAAGGAGGTGCCTAAACCAAACATGTCAGGAGTTTGTTCTGTGCATTCTGAACTGCAGCTCCCCTCTTGTCCCCCGGGCTCTGAGTGTTTAATTAACGCAGATTTTTAAGAGCTGGTGTTCAAGGCTTTCATTTCTCCAGTGTTGAGAACAATATTTTGGTTTCAGCTGTGGTAGGAATCTGATCATAATAGCAAATACAGCTGCTGCTAATTAAATGAATCTGTTAACCTTTATTCCTTAGGATAATTGCCTGTCTGTGTGTTTCTTCCTGTCATCTGTGT
This sequence comes from Dicrurus megarhynchus, assembly GCA_013399195.1. Lineage (NCBI taxonomy): Eukaryota > Metazoa > Chordata > Aves > Passeriformes > Dicruridae > Dicrurus > Dicrurus megarhynchus. The sequence continues at coordinate 477,143 of VXAD01004191.1, read as the reverse complement.
GTATGATAAATGTCCTTTTCCCAGCTATAACAGGAGATTAGTCCAACGTTAATGTTTTCCTTCACGTGACGCGTGCTGAAAGAAAATCCTTTTCTGCTTTGGAAAGCCATGGATGTGTCATACCAATGGTATTGAGGAAATTAAATTTGTCAGATGATGTTTATGTTCACTTCATTGTAAAACATAACAGCATCGCAGTTCCCTGGGGTGTAGAGAGGGGGCAGGTCCCCTGAGGGAAATACTTTTACTGTAGAAAAAGGGAGAGTTAAAAAAAAAAAACCAAAGGATGAAGGGGAGAAAAACCCCACCTGAGGGAACCCCCCCCAACTTTCTTGGTTTCTACAAGTGTGAAAAGCCTGTGGAGCAGAGACTGGAAATGCTGGAGCGTGGGACACAAGCGTTGACATCATTCCTGGTGTCCAGGAGAGAAGTTTTGGTTCTTGCCCAGAGTTGCACACTCCTTATCAAAGATTTTGTCACAGTGCTGGAAAATAAGACAAATTAATGTGAGAGTAAGGGGCCTGGGGTTGCTGGTGTTCCATAACTCCCACCACCATCCCGTTTGTCATGAGGGGAGATAAGCAAGGCAGGAGAGGTGTGGTGAAGGTCAGGTGAAGATCTGCCTCAGTAAATGTGTGGATTGCAGAACTTGCCTTCTTGCACTGAAGTGACTCCCTGTGCTCTGTTAAATCTGCTGACTTGGCTCAAGATCCCATTCCTACAAAGCAGTGGGCAAATACCCCTCAATCCTTCCCGAAGCTGCTCCCCCACAGCACAGCCGGGCTCTGAAATGTGACGCCACAGACAGGACTCGTGGGACTGAGCCCTGGCCCAGCTCTCCTCTTTGCAATACAAATAAACCTGGAAGGGATTTTTTTTGTTGTTGTTGTTGTTGTTGCAGAGGGTTGGTTTAGAGCTCAGGGTTTATGCACCACAGAGGCAGAAAGCAAAAGCCTGGTATTTGCAGAGCGGCCAGATGTGCCAGGGGAAACGATGGCTCCAAACTACTGACGCATGGCTTGGAGAGAGCGTTTTTGTTTATTTTCCCAGCTTTGCAGAACAGCTCCTACCAGCTGTGCTACCCTGTCCTAGCAGAGTCCAGTGTGCTTTGGAAGGAGATGATGTGGGGAGCAATCAGGCTGGAAGAACAGAGAACTTGAGTCAGGAAGATTTTCACGTAACGCGCGTTGCCTGATGCACATGGAGGGCGTGCTTCTAATGCCCTTAAAGCCTTAAAGTGGAATTAAAAGCTGTCGTGTTTAAACCAGAGCAGTCTGATCTCAGCTGCCAGTTGTTGTATAAAGGCTGAAGATGATAATTTGGCTTTTTATAACCCGTTGTTGGGAGCAGGGTCGGCCTGGGTTGGGTTGGGTTGGGTGGCCGCTAGAGGACACTCTGCCCAAAACCATGAGTTCAGTGAACTTGCTTAGATTTTCAAGTGGTGGCAGGGTAAACAAACAGCAGATTGCCTGAGAACTAAGTGCAGAAAGCCTGCAGAAAGCCTGCAGTATAATTCTCTTTTATAGCTGGAAAAAAGAATACATCGTTTACCTTCTATGGCATAAAATTTTAGGTGAAACCCCAAACCCAACGCTCTCCCCAAATGCTCAAGTGACAGAGAATTTGAACTGGGAAGGTTTAAATGTCACTCTTGTTAAGTACTGCTTTGTCACATCGATTATTTTGTAGTGTGCAGTACAAAGCACACGTGCAGGTTGATGGGAAACCATCATTCGATCTTCCAGGTTATGTGGGATGGTGCCGTGTTTGAAATTCTTTAAGTACCTTTATATCCTAATGTGTTTTAATGCCTCCCTCGTGCTCAACCCACGTATTTGGGATCTCGTAATAACTTGAAACCTAAAGATAGACTGGTTTCACTGTAGCTTCTTTATAAAGGTGATTAATTCAACTGTAAACAAATCCTGCCTTTTGCATCTCAATTTTATCATCCAGTGGGGAGGAACAAATGGAGGACTGCATTCCCTACTGCTCAAACTCAGTTGATTTTATTGTTTGTTTCCCTCTTCATCCCTCAGTTACCTTGAACTTCTCAAAAATCCTGACATTTTTCCAAATGACATCCTTGTAGAAAGAAATTATACTTGGTCAAAGGCCTTTGAAATGAATCAGCTTTCACTCTGCCTAAGAAACTTTACAGATTCCAAGGTGGGGTTTTGTCTTTATTTGCCGGTTTTTTATCTCTGTTAGTGATCTCCCTTTTAAAATCCCTTATCTGTAACATCCCACGCCCACGTCAATGGTTGGAGGCGTATTTTTGCTTGATGTTGTAATTACAAGTGATAAGAGACAGCCTCTATCCTGAAAGTCTTACAGCTCAATACATTTGACAGGCTGCTAGATAAGACTCTCTCTTTAGTCTGCAGAGTGTGCTAGGGCAGAAAAAAGGACATAAAAACCTTGGCCCTGAATCTTCTGCATCCCAGCTCAGCCCTGGAAGCACGGGGTCGTTTTTTGGTTGCTGTCCATGGAGGTGCATTGCGCTTTCAGACAGATGCCCGAGGAGAAGGTGAGGAGTTAACTTGCTGTTCAAAAGAAGCAACAAGGCGAAAATAGATCAAAATGAAGAGTTTGTGTTTCAGCGCCACAATTAGAGAGGGGTGGGGGCAGTGTGATCTCCAGTGATGTGCAGAATGGCAGAGAGGGTGGGCGGTTGGACTGTCAAACTGCCTTAATTTAATTGCAAACACATGCTGATGAGTCCCCTCCTCCTGGACCTCAGGGCTGGGAAACTTTTTTGTCAGCTCCCTGCAGCTCAGAATTGAGGCAAATACGCTCCAGCAAACACCATGCTGATCAAACCTTCAGCTCTTGGAGGCTTTTTGTATTTTCTCCTCCTGCCTGGTTTCTCCTGCTCCTGCCCCAGCCGCTGCCTGTGCTTCAGGACTACAGTGAGATGCATGCATCTGATGTTGGAAACCATCCCCGAGATCCCGCCCCAGACAAACATTCTGTGAGTAACCACTTCGTTTTCCTGCCTTTCTTACCTGTTTGGTCTGTTGAAAGAAAGGAAAAGGAAAAAAAAAAAAAGCCAAGGCCAAAGGCATATTTTATCCTCCTTTTTTTCCCGCAGAATTATCTGCCTCAAGAACTGTTTTGTGCTTTTTAAAACATGAAACAGAAACTGCTTCTTTTGGCATCAGTTAATTGCTAATGGGACAGTCAAGGGAATTGAAAAATTTAATGAGACTAATTCCAGGGCAAGCAGTGGAAGACAGTTTTGGGGAATCAAAGGTCAAAAATATTGAACTGAGCTTACGGAAAGGAACAAAGTTTGCATTTTAGGAGGCTTTGTATGTGGGTGTAGGGGAGAGGGGAAAAAGAGCAGCTCAGGCTTTTGTCTCCAGTGACACAAACACTTCCCTTATATATACAACTCCATTTCAGTACTGCATTTTTAAGTACTGGTTTTCCACTTTCTATTTGAACTGTTCAAACAAAAGTTAAGGCTTATTTGGAAAGTAGCAACTGTGGTAACTCAATTCCTTGAGAAATAAGAAGGTGAAGGAGCTGGTGGCTGGGTCCATTCAAACAGGAGAGGTGGAAGAAAAGGACATGTAATGCTTGGAGACTCCTAAAGAGCTCTTACTGATGGGTGCAGAAGAGCACTTGCCTGTGATTCTAAAGTAATCCTGAATTTAAAGGTGGCTTTAGGATGCAGTGGCACATGACAAAATCCTTCCCTTCGTGCTACTCTTATCTGATCCCTTGGCTTGGAAGACCTTTTTTTTTTGTAAGTAGCTGGAAAGACTTGTGAAAAATGAATCTTCATTCTCATCCTCCTTAAACTTTGCAAAACTTTTCCAACACGAGTTTGAGCAGCTTTTCCCTGTGCTTGTAACAAACTCAATTTTATCTCAGCTAGCACATCCATGCCAGCATTTCTCCCATAAACATCCCACTAATACTGCTAATGCACTTTCTCTGCTGGCAGCCTGAGGAACACGCTGTGGGCAGGATGCTGGCATTGGATTGCTGCCATCCAGGTCTGCTTTGGTGGGTGGAGACCACAGAGGTTCTTGCATTAGTGGCCCACAGGATAAGATCTACACTTGCTACAGCTGCCAAAGCTTTCTCAGCACCTGGGCTGGTGCTGGAGTGGTTATTTGCAGCGTGACCCTGCTCAGTACTTGCTCACTGGGCAGTGGTTATGTGCTCTTACAGTAACTTGCAGCATCTGACTCTTCACACTCGCACCAACCTTTTTCTTCCCCTTATTCCCCTTCATCTTGAAATACTGAAATATTTAAAATACCCTGACACGGATTTTAGCAAAGTAACTTGTTCTTCCTTGTTTAAACCTAGATTTTATTGAGGGAAAGGTTTTTTCCACTGGCTGAACTGAGGTATTTCTGAGATCACTGAAGCTTAATTCCTGTTCTCTGTGTGAAATGATGCAACGTTACTGTCACAGTGGAGCCTGAGTGTGTTTCTGCTAGAGATCCTTCGAGTGCAGAGAGAGGGAAGTTTACTGTGTCACCAACTCTTTCCCAGTTCTGGAATGGTGTGGTTCCAAACTCCCTCTGGCAGCAGCACACCTCATTCTCTGCACCACCTTGAATGGGAAACTGGGTTTTAAAACAATAAAGAAATAGTATAGGTGTGAGATATAAAAATTACAATATTGCAAAGGAAGATGACTCTTCATAGACCAGTATTTTTTAAGGTGATTTGTGCATTTTATTCTCTTTTACTACTGTCTGCATAATTATAAGCACATAACATATTGATGATCAGAGATCCTCACAGACATAAAGAGGGATGAGCTTGGTGAGTGCTCTCTGTTGGCAGATCATGGGCCTTTGTGTGGCAAGGAAAAATCCTGACTTTCTGACTATCTCGAAGATCTAATGTATGCAAATGCATTTCCCAGCCAGCATCCCATTGTATCTGTTATAAATAGCGTTTGAATAATTAAACTTTTTTTGAATTGTGGAAGATCAAGGAATGCTTCTTAACCAAGCCCCGACTCCTCCAGCTTTTTGGTATGTTAGTGTTTCTCCTGGGAGAACCCTTGTGTCAGACTGAACATTTGGAGTTATAGCAAGTATAGCCTTGATCACGGAGTTATTCTGAGCAGAAAATGTGGGATTGGGATATTTTCCACAGTTAATCTTTAGTGTGAACAGGACTGAATCTGTGACTGCTGCTCCAAACACCGATCCCAGGCTCCAGCTCGGTTCCCTCGAAGAACAGCTGCAGTTTCCAGATGGAGTTTGCTTTGAAGTTGGGAGTTTGGGACTTTCTGACCTCCATGACTCCGTGCCACCCTCTCTAAGAATCCTGGAAGAGTGGGGAAGTCTCCTAGCTGGCACAGGCTGTGCTTCACCACTGGCAGATGGCCCCTGGGGCTGCAGCCAGCTGGCGGCACTTGGAGCCGCCCATCGCCTTCTCTGAGCGATGCTGGGATTGGCACGGAACCAGCTCCAGGATTGATGAGCTGTTACTGGCTCCTCTTGGGTCGCCATTTCCCTCCTCCCTTCCCAATCCCAGCTGGGTACAGCTGAGGATCTGGCCCAAAGTCTGGTTTTAGCAGTAGACTATTTATCTTTGGTAACAGAGTCTGCTCGCTTTATCCCGAGCAGAGAATAGGATGGCAGGAACGGCTACACGTGTACAGATAAGCCATAAAACTCATTGTGTAGAACTGCAGACGCATTTTGGCTGTTGTCTGCTCAATTGGAACACGATTATCCAGATGTGATCTGCTGGTTACCGCTGGGATTCAGGCAGTTCTTTCAGCCAGCAGCCCAAGGAAGGGAACAGCTGTGGAACATACACTCCGAAAATTTCAATAGGTCTTTAACCTTCGCACCATTTGTTCTGCAGTGTGACATTTAAAACAATAAACTTTGAAACGTGTGGGCACGAGTAGAAGAAATCCATGGAAAGAAGTTCCCCTCTGGCTGGCAGCTAATGGATTGCAATCCAATTATCCATGGGTTATTCTTCTTTCTGCTTTATGCAGGGCACATAATGAATGAGTACTGCTGGAGAAACATAGCTGAGGGCACAGGGCAGGATCCGGGATCTGAACACATCGCTGGCATGAACTGAAGGTGACCCAGTTGTTCACAGACCTTGTTGCTAATTGGGCAGTGTAAGCATGGCCAGCTTGACAAGTTTTGTTTCCCTTCATTGCTGTGCTGCTTTTGGTGCCCACTCAGTTCCTCTCCTCCTCCCGCAGGAGGAAGGCTGGAGTAGGACAGGGTGTAGCTCTCTTAGTCTATTAATGAGCACAGTTTTGAGAAGGAATTTTATACATTTGTTGGGGAAAGGTTTACTGAGCAAACGAGTTCTTGGAAATGCTGCTCGGTCTGTGGTCTCTGTCGTGTGTTTTGGGTTGAAGAAGGGATTACTCATTTCCTCTGTGTGTGATAATCTTATATGCAGCCATTAAATGCACACCCACACATTCTGCATGTGCCAGGTAGAATGTGTAGTATTTAATCCATATTAAACCTTCTAGAGGTGACCAAGAACTTTATGTTCTATTTTTAGAAGTCCCTTCATCGGAAGGAAAATAGGGAGGGAAGGTATTTCAAACATACTTTCCTTCTAGAAACATTCCAGCATCTTTTCATGGAAGCATCCTAAGCCTTGTGATTGTAGCTACCTTAAGTGTTTAAAATCCTGCTTCCACTGAACTTCCCAGTGCTTCAGCATCTGGTTCCCACATGAGTATTTGTATTTTTGTTGCCCTTACCACATCCCTCTCACCATAGGGATAGCAGGACTTTTTCCTGTGCTCTTTAAGGAGAAGTCAGTATTTTTTGGTGAAAGAATGTGTGTGTATTCTGGGTAAAAACTTTAATGATCATGCTCTTAAAAAAGTGAAAGACTGACACTTAAGCTACAGAAGACCCTATTTTACTTCCTCTGAATCAGGGTCAGAGCACACTTCAGGAGGAGGGAAAAGTTGTTTTCCTTTGATGTAGGAGTACCTTGGGTAGTTGATGTGAAGGAATTATGCATTAGGTTAAGAGAGTCCTTGCTGCCATGAATGCCCAAGAACAGACTCAGCTGCTTTGGGTGGGATCAGACCTTAATCTTCATCCCACTTCTAATACATATTAGCTCAAATTATCTGACGTTGCTGAATTCAGCATCTTTTAATGTAATCTTCCTACTTGAATATGTGTTCAGGACCAAAACTGTGTTTTGGAGGTGTTCCTTGTTCCTACCCTTCCTGGAAAGAGCTGAAGGGATGCCAGGTGGCATTTGAAATGATTCCACCAGGAATGAGGCACCAGCAGATCCCTCCTGCCCTGGCACTGCCTTTCAGGCATAGCATTCCCACCAGTTTACATGCACAGAAAAAGTGGGATCAAACCAGCTTGGTGCACTGGCTGCTGGATTATGGTCAAGTTCCTGCCCCAGCTGACGCAGAGGGAGCCCTTTTGAAAATCTGACTCCTGTTTGTGGGAGCTGAATCTTAAAAATCTGGGTTCAGGAATGCCTGTGGTAATTTCTTAATTAAAATCCAGTGTTCCTAGAACTTCAAAATAAGTGGTGTGGCAGTGCAACAGGGATCCACAGCCTGTTCTGCAGAGCGAGGCTCCCTGCAGCTGCTTGCTCTCCACCGTTTCAGTCATGATCCCATCATTTAATTTCCTTGTATCTCCATGCTCAACATATTTTCCTTCCTCTTGGCTCTTTGAACAGTCAGATCTTGATGTCTTAAGCTGGTAAGCCTCAAAATAACCAGGACTTGGAAGATTCCCAGCCCTGAGCCTCCCCATGGTCTCCTCATCTGCCTCGCAGGGCTGGCAGGGCTCAGCTGTCCATGTAGGGGTTCTGGGATGAAGGCTGTCGTTTATTAAAGCCATTTGGGGACTCGTGTGGGACAGGAACATTCCTGAGTTGGGGAGCTGATGACAGTGAGTCTGGAAGACTTCATTTCCATCTCAGCAAGGCAGCTTTCCCTTCCTGCCAGGGCTGGAGTGGTTTGGCAGGACTGGGGAGCCTGCAGAGCTGACTGATGTTGTGCAGGTGAGTGTGAGGAACAGCTGCTTTCTGATAAGTGTCCTGCCTCTTCTTGTATATGGGAAACTTGACTTAGAGGATGTGTTTAGGATGTCTTTCATGCCCTCCTTTCTTCAGGAAACACTGGGAGGAACTTCAACCTCTTCTCTCTGTAAAAGCACCTTTACTCTGGGTGTCGTTTTTGGTAATGATTGTGTGGCTGCCACTTTCCAACCAGTTCTGGGCAGAACTGTCAGCATCACTGCTGTGCACAGTGCTGGGAACACAAAGGATTCTTCTACAAACCCAGTAACTTCCATGGAGCTGCAGTAAAACGCCTCTTGTAGCTAATTATCTGCTTAGTTAACATAGTAATACATGAGTCTGTAAAGCCTAAATAGATTAAACAGAAGTGGAAGTTTCTTGTAAAAGCCATTGATTGCTTTCTATGCTAATCACTGATAATTATTTAACACAAGGCTTGCAGGGACGATTGTTCTGGTAGCAGCTGAGAGGCTCAGACAGATTGAGTGTCATTCTGCAAAGACCCATTTCCCCATCCATTTGCAAATTCTGGCATTCTTTGTAGCCTCTGTTAATAGTTCCCAAATTCAGAAAAGGTGACTTATTTCACAGCAGATCCTGGATTGTCCATGGATTCCAGGTCACTTTTGTGTCAGAGCTTGGGCACGAGGGTTTGGTGAGGTTTTCAGCTGAGCCAGTCAAGCTGTGTTGTCCAGAGAGATCCATGTCGGGTGATGCTGCTGTCCCAGGCCTCCACTCTGTGTGAAGGTAGAAGAGGATCCAGAATCCTTTAGCAGCAGCTGTTCCTTGTGGGCAGGTCATTTGTAATCCCAGACTGCCGGTCTTGAAATCATGGGGGGAGAGTTAAATCACGAGGGATTCTTTTTTCCCCCCATTTTTCAAATTCAGGTGGAAAGAAGCGGGCAGGAGGGAGGGAGCCCAGCAGCTGGGGCACAGGGAGAAGCTCCGTGGTGGGTCCCCGTAAAAAGCACATTTGTTCCTGAAAAGAAACGTAAATTTCCAGCGTGAGTGCCCTGGGAATAGAGAGGAACAAGCGTTTCTGTGTGAGAGGAGACAAACTCTGTTGGGAATGTTCTCAACCAAACACATGCCAGCCAGGGAATTCCCAGTGCAGCCCTTCCCTGCCAGCGATGCTTTAGGCTAAGGCGAGGTCTGGGGTGAAAACACTAAGGATGAGCCAAAGTATTGGGGTTTTTATGTGGTAAAGAGGAATATGGAGGTTCCTTTGCATGCCCATGGACTTTCTTTGCTGTGCAGGGACCTCCACATTGGTACTTTTAATGCTGTCTGGGGTACAGGGAGCAGACTAGCCTGGTCCATCCTTTGCCTCCAGGGCAGGATCCACCTACCTAAACCATGTGTGGCTGTCTCACCTGCAGTCCACTGGGTGTTTTATGAGCCTTGCTAATTGAGATATTTGAAAAAAAACCCTGAATCTGCAGTTTCAGTCAGTGACTATTTGCCCTTTCTATTTGTAGCAATTTCCTGACATAGTTGTTGTATCTATTGCTAAATAAGCCATTTCAGTTCTTTTCATTGTCATGTTTTCTAGACTTCAGATCATTCCCATTGCTTTCCTTTGGATTCTCTCCAGTTATTTCACATCATTTCTTGAAATGAAGTGCTCAGAGAAGAGATGCAGTGTTTCAGTTCCATTTTTGTCTGTGGGGAAAGCTGTTGCCTTTGTGATGGAGAGCAATCCAAAAAGAACTTTCCAAAGGATTGAAAGATAGCTGGGGTCCAGAGAATCATCTAAAGGCCTTACCTGGAACAGAAAGCAGAAGAAAATTTAAAATATTTCATTAAAATAATGAGCTTTAATACATGCTCATTGGGGGTGGTGTAGTTTAAAAAGAACAGGTTGTCCAGAGAAGCTGTGGCTGCCCCATCCCTGGAAGTGTCCAAGGCCAGGTTGGACAGGGCTTGGAGCAACCTGGGACAGTGGAAGGTGTCCCTGCCCATGGCAAGATGAACTCTGAGGTCCCTTTCAGCCCAAACCAGTCTGGGGTTCTGTTCTATGATTCTAAAAGCTCCTGCATGAACCCAGCCCCGCACTGCTCATGCAGCAGTGGGAACTGTCAGGAGGCATCTCCACCCCTGTGCTGCTCAGAGCAGGAGCACCAGAGAGGTGGAGCAGCCAAGGGACAGCCCTGAGAGCTCTGCTGGTGACACGGGTCCCTCCTGCCAGGCTCTGCCTCCCAGCTCTGCTTTGTTTCTCTCCCAGGTGAGCAAATCACCACCGAGGAGGTCAGACTTGCTTAGGGGGCTCAAGGCCACGTGCAGAGTTCCACAGCACCGTTTCCAAGGAGTCCTTTTTGTCAAGCGACCGAAAAAACAGCCCTGGCAGCAGTGGAGCTTGTGGTTTATTTTTCCCTGTGTTTTCAGAGGTGTTTTCTTCACCTGAGTCCTGGCTTTGGCTTTGTTTCAGCTGTGGAAGCCGAGTGCCTCTGTGTGAATGCTGGGCTGTGAAGGATTGCATTGTCTTTGTTCATTAAAATACTCAGAGGCTTTTTGTCCCCACCTGCAGCCAGTGACCCGAAGTTGGATTTTAAGCTTCACTGCCTGCTCCCCGCTGCCTTCCTTGAGCATCACCAGCTCCAGCCCTGACCCCTGTGTGTTCCTCCCACGTATTTGTAATGTTCCCTATTGCCTGCAGCCAGCTGCCTGGACTAATTACAGGGTCCTTTACAACCCCCCGGGGCAGCGGAGTTGGTGTCTGTGCGTTGCAGGGTATAAATCAAGTTTGCATTTCTTCACCTTTTTTCCTGGTCTGGTCTTTCCTCGTTTCCTTTTAATGAGGCCGTGGAGAACAGGCAGCACGTTGTGCTATCCCTGTTGCCAATATTTAACTGTGTTTGGGTTTATGGTGGCAGCCATTGCCTTGAAAAATCCGTAAGGATGCCCTCCAATTCACATTGTCAGGGAAGAAGGATACGGAACTCCCTCCGAGAAGAAGGGCAAGAAATGCACATCTGAAGCAGTGCGAGTTAAGCCAAACACACCTGAAAATGTCAGAGGTGAAGTTTCTGTTAAAAACTGCAGTTCCAAAGGGTGATCCTTTGGGGCTGCAGTTAGCAGTGGACAGAGAAGGTGAATTACAATTAGAAGTCTTGGGTTTTTTTAAATATTGTGAAGCTGTGTTTCTTTCTGCCTTCTACTTCTTCTCTGTGCAATATTTACCACTGAGAGAGGGGAGAGATTTCTTTCTATATCAGACTTCTGAATCCTTTGGTCGAAGTGGAAAAGCTAAAGGAAAAAAGCACAACAGAAAAAACAAATTCCACTGGCCCATGTGCTGTTGCATCCAGTGATAACAAAGGGCTAACAAGGCAGAGATTTGATATTTCAGTATAATTTAAGTAAAACTGCCTTGCATTTTCTGCCTAAAATGTACAAAAATTTATTATTAATTTTTTGGCGTAAAATAACTACATTTTGCAAACTGTTAACCTAAAGAAACATTACATCTTGGGACAAAGGTTTTAAACTGAAAGAAGTCAGGTTTAGATTAGATGTTAAGCAGAATTTTTTTACTCAGAGAATGGTGAGGCCCTGGCACAGGGTGCCCAGAGAAGCTGTGGCTGCCCCTGGATCCCTGGAAGTGTCCAAGGCCAGGTTGGAACAGGGCTTGGAGCAGCCTGGGATAGTGGAAGGTGTCCCTGCCCATGGCAGGGGGTGGAATGAAACGAACTTTAAAGTCTTTCCAACCCAAACTATTCTATGATCTTAAAATAAAATCAGCTTCACTTCTTGTGCAGCCTCTTCCTGAGTACTTGCTCCAAGCTGTTTGAGCCCCCTTGGGTCCTCACTGCCAGTTTGGGGTTATCTGAAATGACTGCACCTCTTTCTAATTTGAATTTTTTAAATGCCAGGATTCTTCTTGATACCTGTCTAAAAACAAGTGTTGAACTTGCAGCTATTTGTAGAATCCTTGGTTTAAACTCTGCCTCCAAGTGTGACTTTCTACCACCAGAATGGGCAAACTGTGCTTTTTCCTCTTAAAGCAAATGCCCTTGAAAAGCTGCCTTGAACTGAAAATTAGCTGTGTATTCCCGAAATATGATAGATCAAGCAGTGCAGGAGAAAAAAATCCGCTTCATTGTGTGCTTTGGACAGAAAGCTGCAGCAATCCCTGCTTGTCAGCCTTTTGTGGTTTGTTAGAATACACTGGACCACGCAAGGTGCCAAATCAATGCACGTTCCCTATAGAAGTGTTTCTCCTTGGTTAACCAGGTTAAACCACTTAGCTCTTATTTTATTATCCCATTAGCAATCCAAACCCCATGTTTTTGGGTTCCAAGCTGATGTAGTTCTGTGGGCAGCCCTTGAAATTTGCCAGAATCCCCTGGGCTCCAGTAATTCTAATTGAAGTTGGCACACATTTGAAATGCAGGCAGCGATAAGCTGTTGTAAGTCTTGGAGCGTTGCAGAGCAAAATGGAAAATGCTTATTATATGAGGTTATTTGAGCAGATTTAACCATTTTAGGGCACAGATAGTTTTGGTAGGGAGCTAAATTATGGGTCCCCGTGATGATGGGTGTTCCTCTACAAATCAGGATGAGATGCAAGAATAATTGCGCATGGGGTGTTTTGATGCAGACTTTTTTCTGGTGCTCCTGGGAATGATCCCTTGAGTCCTTTTAGTGTTTAGTTTTCTGCAGAATTAGAATAAAGGATTTTCTCAGTGTAGGCTTGTCCCAGCTGTTGGCTGACTTTGCAGGCAAGGGCAGACCCCAACCATTGTCCGCACTCCTCCACTCCCTTCCCTGGTGTAATGGCTCGTTTATATCCTCTGCTTTTAGGGATTTACGCTTCAACCACATCAAGGAGATACAACCTGGAGCCTTCAGAAGACTGAAGAACCTCAACACACTGTAAGTTGCACTCCGAGGATATCCATTTATTACTTGTGTTAGTACTGTCCCCTGAAATGGCTTAAAAGTGGCCTTGGGCTTTAAGTTATTTCAGTCAAGTTGTGCATATCCGGCCAAAGCTTTAAAATTCCCTCTGTTCCACCTTGGATCATGTTTCTTACCTTTTTTTATTTAAACATGGTGTTTAATGACTTTCTTTTTTCACACTTAACCTCTGTTCAAAAATAAAATGTGGTGAACTCTAGCACAGACTGAGGCTGTTTGAGCAGGTATGGCCATAGAGTAGCCCATGAAAGCATTTCTCACCTGGGATCAAGGCAGTGGAGGGATGGATTAAAATCTTCTTCCTTTCCATGGTCTCCTCAAATGAATGAACCACATCAGTTGCTCTACATGAGTTTGACTGAGCATCCTTCAAATGCCATCTTGCCCCTATGCCTTGCCCTAAAAGAGGTGCCTACAGCTGCCCTGCCCCAGGTAGGAATGGGGGTAGAAAGCTGCCCCTTCAGCCACATATCCCAGTCTCACACCACTGTACACACTGCTCTACTAACCAGCTTTTCACTCTTCCCAAAGGAAATCCTGGGAACCTCTGCTCCTTCTGGCTGCTGCAAGGCTGAGGGTTTGGAGACAGATCTGAGTGCATCTGCACCCCGTAGCCAAGGAGCTGAAAACACACCAGCTCCCAAATCAGAAGCAGAAGCTGTGTCAGCACAGCACTGTGCTGGATGTAGCTGGGCTGTTGAGACTCAGATCTAATTATTCGAGCTGTGACATGGTGCTAACAGCTGTAGGATTTCCAGGTCCGAGCTGGAATTCCTCAGCGAGGCAAAGCAGCTCCTCTGGGAACCTGACACACGTTCATACATTCATGATCCCAAATGGCAACAGAAAGTTCAGGCTGGTTTTTATTGTCTGGCCTTGAGCGATCTGAAGTCCCTGACCCTGTGAAGGTGGCAGAGCTGAAGGAAGGCAAGCCTGGGCAATAAGGTGTTCAGTCAACTCTGAGCAGTTGTGGGGAAAATGGGATTACAGCAGGACTTTATTATAGAGACCTGCTCAGGTGTTGTCTTTGAAAAAACAACATTTGCCAAAGATTGTTCTACTCTGTGTGGGAGTGAGTGGCCAAGCCATGACTGCAGCATGCTCCAGAGTACCCTGCTGTGGCCCAGGACAAGTGGTCATGGAGTGGGCTGGTCAAAAACTTTATTGCCACTGATGCTGTTCATCCAGAACAGCCCAGGTTAGTCTCACAAACAGTACCGTGTGGTACTTAATTGCCAAAAATAATAGAGAAGGAAGGATGCTTTGGATGGACTTCTGTCATTTGAGATGGGGTCAGATACAGCGAGAAATGAGAAAAAAATATCTAGAGAGATAATGGAGTCCAAGCCCGTAGGGTTTTGCCTTATCACAAAGCTCTGCTGAGGCCTCTTGATCTCCAGCCCTGCTCTTCCACCCCTGGAGCTCTCCTGAGTTGAGGAAACAAAGGGTTCCAGATGATGTCATCTCTGTGTGATGCAGGCAGATGTTTGGCAGCAGCTCCCAGGACCACCAGGCGAGTTTCAGCCGAGCTCTGGGGAAAATGAGGATGCTGGCAGGGCTTCACTGGGACAGATGCTCCACCCAGCCTGCCGAGCTTTGTAAGGGATCCTAATTCCTGCCCTGCCAGCACCTTGGACTGGGCAGGTCTCTGACCTGTGCAGGACTTTTGTCTTTCTGACTCCTCCACTCTGCATAGAGGTAGATACCGATAGAGCCTGGCTGAGGGGGAAGGACCTGTCTCTCTCTAACACCTCTTTGTGCTCCATGAATTTCTCCAGTTCCTTTTCCTTTCTGTCTCCAGACTCTCCTGGACAGAGACATCAAAGACAGCAAGTCCATGAGCAGTACCAGAGGGAATAGGCATGAATGTACCCCCTGCCCCCCCGATCTCATGATTTGGGATGCCAGGCCAGTAAGGACAATGTGTTTTCACAGGTGCTGGGCAGCCACTCCTGCTTCCCCTAAACAGTGTCCTGTGGCCATCGTCAGAGCTGGAATACTGGACTAGGTGAAACGCTGCTCCATCAAAATACTGCATTTTTATATTTGGATTCTGAAAGTCAACCTGATTTGCCAAGGAAACCTTTATTTAGATAGTACTTCTTATGCTTAGTTGTTTTTCCTGGTCTGGCCAGCAAACTGGAGCACTCAGTTATTCTCACACTTGTAGTAGTTAACTCCCACGGCTGAGGAGCTTGATAACTGACTGAGGGAACACTGGACCTCACAGTCCTGAAGCAAATTTCTCTCCAGGAACTTTGGTTTGTCCAATTTCCACATCAAAACTGACAAGAGCTGAAGAATTTGCTGATGTTTCTTAGATGGTAAATTTTGCCCAAGAACTCGCATAGCTTTTCAAGTGATAAAGAGAATAAATCCTTTCAAAACCCTGAGAGACTTCCTGGGAAAATTTGTCCAGAAAATTTGGAGTGAGAGGTTTGGAGGATAGAATAGCCCAGGTTCCACATGCAGAGGTCTGAGCTTGCAGCTTTCTGCCATTGAATTTAAATAAATCTTCCATAAGCAAATAAATGTTTTTTAAAGAGCTTTTTCCACTAATGGCAGAGGAAGAGCAGCAGATTCTGGTGAAGCTTCTGTTCTCCATCTCCTTTAGGGCAGGGTGGCTGTTCTGTATCCAAATTTGACAGTTTATAAACCACCCTGAAAAGGAAACCTTTGTAGCCTGTGTTGGATGCAGGGAAATGGGTTGACAGGAGAGGAGCCTGTGTGGATGTCCTGTGGGGCTGTTCAACAGTTCAAACCCTCCCCTGGCTCCTCTCTGCTTTCCTCTGGTGTGGGAGATTTGTTAAATCACAGAGCACTACTTTAGCCTTAAAAACAGAAGCCCTGTTTGTGGAAGAGACACGGTCACTGTTTGCTTCCAGCTGGGGGCTCCTGGTACAGCACCACAGGTAACAGCAGTTATCCCAAATCCTGCACTGCTGGGAGCTTCCGTGTTGGCTGTGTGCCACTGGAGAAGTTCTCTTGGGCTAAACATCTCAGGGAGTTGTAAGATTTCCTCGTCCCTTCCTGTCGGCTCTGCTCTGTTCCCATCTGTGCAGATGTGGTGTGTAGTTTTAAACTCTTAATATGTCCCCTTGGTGCAAAAAAAAAAAAAAAAAGAAAAAGAAAAAAATAGGGTAACAGGGAGAGTGAGGCAAAAAACCCTCATGTATGGCATCCACAAAATCCCCCCAGCTCCAGGACAGCTGTTTTGCTGTAGTTTGCCATCTCTTGCTGCATGGCTGAAGCCAACATGAGCTCAGAGCAGGTGCTGGGCTGTGGGAGAGAGAGGAAACTCTGTGAGCCCATGGTGAGGCACAGCCTCTCGCCGCTTCCCAGTTTTGGCTCCTTTCAGTCATTTTTGGGTGGGGATGGATGATGACAGCCCTGTGAGGCCTCTCCTGACGTGTTCCCACAGGAGTCAGCGCTGCCCTGTCAGCCCGGTTGGTTCATTGCTGTGTTTTCAAACCGCAGCTGAAGGGTTGCTGCTCCTTGGGTCTCTCCAGCACCATCCACAGAAATGTCCAACCCAGGGACCGAGGTTTCTTAACATCCCTGGTGTGTATTTTGTTCTTCCTGAGGCAAGAGCGCCCTAGGGAACAGCGACTCTGTGGAGACCACATTGCTTGTGCTCTGCCTGGGCCTTTGCCCTGTCGCTGCTCACATCATATTTCTCTTTCTGCTTAGGTGAGAGCAAAAGCACTTCTGCTGAGCCCCGCAGCTCTGCTTTAGGTGCTGCTTGTGAAGGATCTCAGGGCAAACAGCAGCAGTAACGTGGAGTTTCTGTCTTTTACCCTCTAGTAACTCTTGACAGAATGCGTTCCTGCCAGAAAGGAGGGGATGTCAGAGCCTGCTTGGATCTCAGAATGGGAGTTTCTCCCTTTAATATGGGAAATGGATATTCCAGATCGTTCTGTCAGCAAGGGGGAATGCGTGGTTGAACATAAAACTCACTTTTTCTCCCCCTCTAAATACACTGCGTGATGATTTCTATTAATGGCGTGAGGGAAAAAATAGCTGTTTTGTCACAATGACTGCAGCATGTGGTTTGTCAAATGAAAAGAGGAAAGAGAACATGGTTTGAGTCTGAATTCTGTACTGTCACATCATTTAATACATTCTTCAAAACAGAAAACCACTCATTTAATGCAACTTAAGCCTGCACCTGGCAACCTGGAGAGAGGGTGGGGAAGGAGAAGGGAGAGGCAGTCAGGACATAAAACCTAAAGGAAACTGAATGTAAAATGTTCTCTTGGTGAATCTGGGCCAGATCTCATGGTGCTTGTATATCTCAAACGTCCCAGAAGAGTTTTGCAGGAGTAAAATCTGTGTGATTGAGTTCTGCTCATTTGGAGTCCAGTTCACCGTCTGGCATGAAGGGGAATGCCCCATCCTTTTGCTAGGAAACGTGCTTCCGATACTTTTAATTCCGCCTGTTTTGCTACAGGGTGTGCTTAAGATAATGATAGTGATAATGATCTTTCCAACCTCTGTCTGCCAGAGCATCTATTCCCAGCAGATCTGGGATCTCAGCTTTCAGCCCTCTGAGGGTAGCAGGAATTTGGGCATTTTTGCTATGGATGGCAGCTGGGACCGATGGGCCCAGGCCATGCCAGGATTTTGCCCGCTTCTCTGCCTGGGTGAATTGCACAGGAGTCAAGGAGCAGACAGCTGTGCAGGAACCATCCAAAGTCTTTCTAGGAGCCAGATGTGCTGTCTTATCCATGGATTTTTGTGAAAGCAGCATTTTGGATTGAGTGGACTATTATGGACTTCATCAATTATCTCACTCTCGAATGTTTTCCAGGACTTATTCTTCCATTACAATGGGGAATCCTGAGACAGGAAGCAGAGATGGCTTCTTCCATGCAGTTTTTATTCTTAAATCAGGCAATGAACAAATTTTTAAGTATCAGACGATGAGATAAGAGCCCTGTGTGCTGCTTGCCATCTGAACTTCCAGGATTCATCTTACTTGGCTGGGTCAGTGATTACACTCCCTTAAACTGTACAAAATAGCCAAGACAACAAAACAGACGGGGATAATGCTTTTAAATTGCCCCAAAACACAGCCAGACAGCATAATGCAATTTGAAATCCCAGCTGAGATCAGTCCTGGTCTGAACTCTGAGCATTAAAGATAATAATCAGTGAAGAGCTCCAGACCGTGGTGCTGCGTGGGGCTGCTCAGGCTGTTGGCATGACCCTGCTCACCTGGTCACTGTCACCTGTCCCCTGGGAGGCAAATGGCCAGTGCCAGTTGTGTGACAGGTGCTCACATCCATGGGAATGACGTTGGTGCTGGCACCCGTCTGTCAGCCCATTGTGTGCTCAGAAGTGTGGCCAAGGATCAGATAACAGAGAACAAGCTGCCTTCGTCCTGCTCTGGCCAGAGATGAAAGCTGATAGGGGCAGGGAGGCAAGCAGGGCTGGTGCCTGTGTTGTCTCTGTCCTGCGGGTAAATAGACAAAAACCCTCTCCGGCACTGCTCTCAGGCAGTTATTTCCAGCCCTTGGGTGTTCAGTCATCAAATCAACTTTTGGGTTGATGCTCGGGGACTGTATTTCCACTCAGCAGAGCTGGCTGTCAAAGCAGGGTCGTGTGTTCCAAGGACTTGACATCATTTTTGCGTCCTTACGAGTGAGCTTGGGCTGTTTGACCTCAGCCGCGTGCATGGAGCCATTGCTTCCAGCTGTGCAGGAGCTTTCCAGCAACGCTCTGCCTTACCCTCTCCAGGCTGCCTGTGCCAGCCCTGCTGATGGGCAGTCTGGCAGTGGCACCCACATCCATGGTATCAGGGCAGCTAATCCAGGGAGGATGGTCAAATCAAGGAGAATGAGGTTTTTCGCAACCCTTTATTACCTGACTTCCAAAGTTGTTTGCTCTCAAGTTTCTCACATGCTTTTTTTGACCCTCAGTGTAATTCTCCTCCCGAGAACAAGCTGGTGGAAAGCTGGTGTGACTCAGGTGCCTGGAGAGAACTTGTGAAGCTGCCATCCCACGTGTGTGCTTCTGACGTCTTTTATCTCTTCTGTCATTCCTGAGGTGTTTGATTTTATCTTCATCATCTTTTCCCACAAGATTTTTACCATTTCTCCCCATCTCTTTGTCTTTTCTCTCCATCCTTTACCTGCACAAACTGTTTTTCCTCAGGAAGTGACCTTGGCTCGTAATGCCAGAGGCTAGCTGCTCTTTCTTCTCCAGAAAAGTGGGGCAGAAGATAAGGTTTTACTGCTGGGAACGTGCTGAACTGTCTTCTCACCTGCTGCCTGGTGGCAAATCGTTCCTGAGGAGCAGAGCTATGGCAAAAATCAACTTGTGAAATGCATATCCAGTGCATGTATTGAATGTGACCCAACGCTGTAAGGTCTGGCTGCTTGCACAGGGAATTGCTGCTTTTCCTACAACACCAGAAAAAGAGATTTTTGCAGTACACAGTCACAGACTCCCTCTCTGCCCACAGCTCCATTTAGGAATTCTAAAAATTAGTGTGGCTGGTGAAATCCTTGCTCTGGGCTATTCATCTCTAAAAGCTCCACCAGCTCTGAGCTTTGCCAGCTCTGAGCATCAGTGGGACACCGCAGCCAGGGACCCGCGGGAGCGCGGCCGGGCAGCCACGATGAATAGCTAAACTTTGTATATTACAGAGCTATTTATAAGTGATTTATTGTGTTTTCTCAGTGTTGGGCTTGGCAGGGGCTGCAGGAGAGTGTTCTGCAGGGCTGGGCTGTGTGGTTACACTGCTGCACACAGCGTGGTTCTTAGAGGGCTGGGCTGTTTCTGGTCACTGGCACCGGCCACCATTGGTACACACAGGTCACACACGGCTTCCCAGTGCCATGTGGTGCAGAGGTTTTGTATTAAAATCTGGCACAAGGCTCCCTGGATCAAAAGAGGCTGTCTCTGAGCAGCCTCAGGAGTCAAAGTTGAATTTATTTCTTTCTCATTTGCAGGTATCGGTTACAAAGTGGTTAGAGCAAAGCCATCACCATTTTATAGCTCCTGTAACTCCACTGAGAACTGGTGTTTAAAACTGCATTTGTTCTGTTAAATACTGGCTCTGCTCTGCCCTGCTCCCTTGTTGAGCACAACCAGGCACCTCCAAAACCCATTGTGGCTGTACAAGAGTGGCAGCAATGGTTTAATATCTCACTCCCCTACACTTCTGTCAGTGTGTGTCCCTTTCCCTCATCCCTTTCCTGGAAAAAAAATTGTAAATTTGGGGTGAGAACTGTGGCAAAAGGTAAGGAAAAATCTTTGAACACTGCAATATTGGAAGCACTTGGCCCCTCTCATTGACCTGGCTGCTGTGAGTACCCAGACTTTGACTTTCCAACCCCATTAAATCTTAAATTCTGTGACACCTGGGCTCAGGATTTTTCAGTGGGCATCCAAGAACAGAAATGCCACAAATATCACACATGCTGAATTCACCAGCTGCGTTTTTCTTTCTTGATTTGAACAGGCTGCTGAACAATAACCAGATAAAACAAATTGTGAGAAGATCCTTTGAAGGTCTGGACAACCTGAAATACCTGTGAGTTGGTAGCTCAGTAATTTCTTAACCTCTTTAAAATGGAACAACCCACTTTTTGTGTTCACCAGTCAAGGAGTA
The DNA here is from genome assembly GCA_013399195.1 of Dicrurus megarhynchus. Lineage (NCBI taxonomy): Eukaryota > Metazoa > Chordata > Aves > Passeriformes > Dicruridae > Dicrurus > Dicrurus megarhynchus. The sequence goes on along the minus strand of VXAD01004191.1, from coordinate 456,574 downwards.
TTTTCTGTGCTTGGAGTTAAGTGTCAGAGCTGTAAAACATGGCCCTTGAGTCCAGGCAGCAATTTCTGCTTTGGGTTGAGGGTCATTGCTGTTTCCTGTGGCTTTTTAGAACACAACTTCTCATCAGTTGGCCTAATGCTGTTTCTTTTCTCTCCTTTTGAAAGCTACCTTTATAAAAATGAAATTCAGAGCATCCAGCAACATGCCTTCCACGGGCTCCGTTCCCTGGAGCAGCTGTAAGTACAGACCAGCCTTGTTTGTGTGCTTGTTCCCAGGCTCAGAGAGCAGCAGGCACTTAGTGAGGGGTGGGATGAAGCTTCTGCTCTTTCATCATCCAGGTTTGCCAGACTACCCTGGGTTCATCTGAGAACACCTGGTCTGAGTATTGGTTTTGGTTAGTTAATACCGAACTTCCTACTCCTGTTCCATATGTTTTCTCCTGTCCCTAAACCTCTGGAGCATAGGAAGAACCCAGCTGTTCTTCTGGTGGCCTTTATTTGCAAGGACCTTATGATGGGAGGAGAGAGGGGTCTGCAGGATGGCTGGAAGCAGAAGGCAGCTGCTCTGCTGGGTTTGTGTCTGGGGGTTCCTCGAGCAGAGAGTCGGATCTGGTCCTTTACTTAAACTGAGGGTGCTGGCTGAGTTTCTCTCTCATCCAAAGCTCTGCTGGGAATGAATGGATGAAGTACGAGCTGGGAGCTGGGGCAGCCGAGTATTCTTGGGAGCTGCCAGGATGGTGGAGCTCCCATGCTGCAAAGCATCTGGAAATTGCAGTGGGGGAAGATGATGGATCCAAACAAACACAGTAATGACCTTCCCTCAAGCTGCGTGGCACTCTGTGCTGGATCTGGGATGAAGGGAGCCTCGTGTGTTTTCCTGGCAGCTGGAGTCCATCACAGTGACACTCCAGCAGCCCCCATTTGCTCCCCTTCTGTGCATGGCAAAACTCTGCTGTTTATTCGAAGAAGTTTTGGTTTTTGACTCTTAGTGCTCTGCGCTCGAGGTGAGATGGGCAAACTGAGGTCTGGCTCTTCTGAAGTGTCTTCCTAAACTGGGATTGGATTTTTCTTACTTGGGACTGGTGGAGAGAGTGTGAGCTTGTGTATTTGAGTCATAGATACATGGAATGGTTTGGCTTGGAAGGGATCTTGGAGCTCCTTTGGAACCGACCCCCTGCCATGGGCAGGGACACCTGCCACTATCCCAGGTTGCTCCCAGCCCTGTCCAACCCGGCCTTGGACACTTCCAGGGATCCAGGGGAAGCCACAGCTTCTCTGGGAAAACTGTGCCAGGCCCTCAACACCCTCACAGGGAAGAATTTCTTCCTAATTATTTATTCTTCTTAAATAATTGCAATATAGGAATTACTTGCATCATCGGAGAACAGGGACCAAAGGTGAAACTCGTCTAATTCCTGAGTTGTTCCCAGCCGCAGCATTTATAGGGCTGGAATGTAACCAAGGATTTTGCTGTAAAAGGAATAGGATCAGCTTGTTCTCCAGGCTGACAGCACAAGAGGACAGAGCACAATTGGAAGTTTCAGGCAGTCCTAACAATAGGTGTGCCACCAAGCTTGTGTACAATGTGGTTTTTCATCAGCCAGCTCAGCAAGGATGCCTGGGAGAAAATTTAGGAAGCTGAAGCTGGCTCTTAGCTGAGCTTAAAGAGCTGATGCTGCCCACAGGGATATTTTAGCAGTGAGCATTCCAGACTTGATGTCACGAATAAAAGAAAAAAACAAAACCAACAAACCCACAAAACCAACAAACAACCCGCTAAAAGTCCCATCTGTTTTCAATCCCAGGCAGGCTGAGCTCCAAAAGAATTAGCTTTGCTCAAATCCTACCCCATTTTCCCGTCCCCCACAAGCCAGCTTTTCAAGAAAAAGTATAACCCGATTGATGGACAGGATCAGATGCTTTCCTCAAGGTCCAAAGCAATCTCAGCAGACATCTGAGACTGATTTGAGCACGTCCCTCTCTTCCCCACTGTGACCCTCCAGTGCAGAATCTGAGTCACCCTCTCCCAGTTTGAGCTCTGATACTGGACCATTCGTCATGAATCCTTCCATTACAAATCAAACAGCCATGTGGAGGCTTAGGCAATTATTTCTCAATGCAGTCAGCTACAATAGCAGAATGAGCATTTGTAGATCTGTGATTAATCTGTGTCTGCTGTGAAATTTATGCCTGTCTAAAATAAAGGGGAAGAGTTTGGGCAGCTTTGGGACTGCACAAAATCCGTCTAAAGGTCAGGAATGTGTCAGTTGTGCTGGTGAATGTCACAGCTCGTGGCAACAGGGAGGCTCAGGTGTTGTGGTGAGTTGCTGCCCAGGTACCAGGTTTCTTTTCTTGATGGCAAGGGGTGACCTGGGACAGGCAGGAGGTCCCCCAGGCCTCTGGAGTGGCAGGTCACACCTGAGATTTTAGTGGAACTAAAAACATTAACCCATATTAGCAAGAACCAGGCTGTCCCTGTTGATGTGTCACTAGAATCCAAGTGTTCTAGATGACTGCACCTTCCCTGCTTTTGGAGGCTGTGCCTTCCCTCCACAGAACACAGCAACCCCACACCAGCCATTTGGAGGTGCTTCTGCTCTTGCTGGGTGGATGCACATCCCGGGAGCCCCTGTTGGAATAACAGACAAATGCAGGTTGGAAAATACCTTTGGCTGTGTTTGGCTGTATCTCCAGTCCCACTTCAACGAGGACCAATTTCAAACTTTTATTGGGTTGTTCAGGGCCCTTTTCTTCAAATTAATACTCAGCAAACAGATTATCCACTCGGAAGTATTGCAGTTCCTAGGCTGGGAACAAGTGCCTTATTGTGAGGCTATTTCTCCCTCCCTGACAATCCAGGGGTGTGTTGAGAAAGGCAGGGAAAATCCCTGCTTGGATGGCAGCAGCTGCTGCTGGGTCTCCATGGGCAATTGTTTCTTCCTGTCTCTTAACAGTGCAGCAGTTCACAGGGATGGTGGTGTTGGTCTTCAGGGAAGAGCAGATCAGCAAATCTGTCCTTTATTCTGTCTGTGTTTGAGTTCATTTAGAGAGAAAATAAATAATTGACAGGATAGGGAAAAGCCATGTTGGCTACGATGTTTGCATGTGGAAACTGGAACACTAAAGTGGATTCTGGCTTTTCAACACCTGCCCTGAGATGAGTGTGACCAGCTGGGGGGGCACTAGTGGATTGATCTGGGAAGATTTTCTGTCTCTTAAATGGCAATCTGCGTGATTTCTGTGTGATTTCTGTATCACAGGTACCTGCATTTCAACAACCTGGAAAGTCTGGAGCTGGAGACCTTTAGTGACCTGCCTAAACTTGAAAGGCTGTGAGTAAAGATGGGATATTTCTTGGAACTAAGAGGGTGAGGAGAAGGGGGAAAACCCCTTTATTTAGTGCAGCAGTTTTGGTAGCATGGAGTGTGGTCTTCAAAATGCAAAAAGCAACTTCTTTAAAGAAAGAGATTTTACATAGTTGCCGAGTAGGAGGGTGACTGAGGATGTGAAGAGAATTTCCCATTTTATGTTATGTTCAGGTTTCCATCTAAATAGGAGTAAATCTGCAGAAAGTCCTACAGCTGGTCAAGCCAAGTGAAATTTTACTCTGAGGATAAGGTCAGCAACATTAGTCACTGTTGGGCAAAGTGAGCAGAAAAAAGGGGGCGGAAAAGGGATAAAGTCAGAAGAAAGTCTAACAAGAAAAACACACATCCTTCTTGAAAGCTGTAGGGAAATGGAGTCTCCTGCTCCCCAGGATTGCTTCTAGCAGTAATGGAGCCACCAGCACAACAGTCCATGTGTGGTTCCCACTGCATGGGGAAACCAGCAGACTTTTCTAGGCTGCATGGAAATGTGCCTTATATCCATACAAGCCAAGGAAATAAAATTGTGGGATCCCACACCCTTAGGAAAATTCAGACCTGGATCAGTACACGGCTGATCTCAGTCACTGTACTGGATCCAACAAAAATTCTGGATTTAAATTTTAAAGGAAGGTTTTTCAGCATCCAGGCTGGACAACCAGGCTGAGCTCCGGTGCACACGTGTGTGTGCAGACATTTGCACTCGAGCTGTGTTGCTTTTGTGTTCTCTCCTGTTCCACCACCTACTAAAATTGCTTCATATCTTTTATCAATGGTCTCTTATTAGTTTTTGATGTAACCAACCTAAGTAAATTCCCCCACCACTATGGGAATGGGGAGTTAATCATCCCCTCTTGATGCATTTTAGTGCAATCAGGGTTTTTCCCTAAGGACTGGGGAGTTTGATGTGTGTGCTAAGATTCTGAAAGTGAGAATTTGCCTCAGTTTTGTTCAGAGATAAGCCCAGTTTAGGTGGCTGTTGTCTGAATTAGATTTGCTCATGGATTTGGGTTAATTACTACACGGAGTCTAAGGCAGGAGTTGTCTAACTCCAATGGCAGCCCTTGTAAAATTGTCACGTCACTGCACAGGGGAAGGAAAAGGTCCCTTCTAAACTGGAGCTGACCCAGGCCCAGAAAATAGAGGGTGGGTCCAATCTGAGGGGATTTTGTGCCTTTTCTCCTCCCTTTGCAGGGAAACTGGAAGGGTCCAGTTTAAACCTGTTCCATCACATCCTGAGTCACCATTTCCAGCCCACACCCGCTCTCTACTTTGGCATATTACATCACACCCACCAAGGGATGAAATCCCTTCAGCTCATGGAAACAAACAGGGAATTTAAAAACTGAGCTCCATTTTGATGAGCAGCCTTTGCATTTAAACCGAGTGGTGACCTGGGCTGTTATCATCCTCACAGTGCAAATACTGAATAATGTTTTGGCGTGGCTTCTCCCCGCTGCAGATTCTTGCACAACAACAAGATTTCCAGGATTCATCCAGGGACATTCTCTCAACTGGAATCCCTCAAACGGCTGTAAGTAAAAAGCACTGCCTGCAAAGAGGACTTGTTTATCTTCAATCAGATGGGCAGGACCTGGGGAAGAATGTGCCTGGTTGGCAAAGCTTTTAGTTGTTGCACTTCTAAGGCCACTGCTAAGTTTATAAAACAGTTTTGATTGGACCTGAAGGCTTATTTAAGCAGTTAAAAGTTTCTTTATGCTAGTTTCTAATTATAATCAGCTTACAGCTTAATAATGCCACAGGAATGAACGTTCCTGGAAAGTGTTCACAACAGTTTGAACCCATAAAACATCCTTGAAAAATGTAGAAAGACCAGGTCACGGATATGACCTTGAACATGTCTGTAGATCAGGATCTAACATGGAAAGAAAAATCATAGTCATAAAAGAAAAGGCTTGTTGTTTAATTGAAATTAGTCAGAGGGTGCCAAGGTGCATGGTTCTCTTTCCATGCAGGAATTCCCCAGGGTGCTATTCCCATATAACCTGTCTGTCTCTTGAGCTTACCTCTTTCTTGCTTTGGTTTTATGATCTCTGGAAATAAGTTCTATGATGTGTTCGGGGGTGGGGGGGAATGCAAAAGATAAAGAATTTTGGTGTTCTGCCATGATTTTCAAGCACCATAAAATAATGTATTTCTCACTGCAGCCCTCAGTCATTTCTGCAAGCAGGTAAAATGCTTCACTTCTCTTTAACAGGGAATATCTTGTGAAATGCTGTCTGTAGGTGCCAGAGAAAAAGCTGAGGTGTCTATAAAACACTCGGTCATGGCCCTGTGTGAAATCTCACATTCTCAAATATGTGACCCTGAAAGTGTTAGACTTTTCTTCCNCCCATCGACTGTAAAACTGTCAGTGGGGAAGGAGGCACAAACTAATCCTCCTGTAGTCCTTATTTATCCTCATGGATAGCACTGCTCGTAGGAATGAGGTCAGTGCAGGGAAGAGGCTGGGGGCGCTGGGGGGTCACTGGAGCTGCATTTGCCATGGTTCAGGCTTGTGTTGCAGTAATAAAAGTTCTTCCAGTTGTGCAGAAATGCTGCAGCCCCTCACAGCTGGTTACAGAAAGGGACTGATCCCATCCACACATAAATCAAGGGGCCGGTTTTTTGGAACCAAAAGAGAAAAGCTGTAACAGAGGCAGTTCTTATAGAATTCAGTAAAGGTTGAAATCTCCATCCCAGGGTAAAACCCAATATTTCAGTGTCTCAATTAGTCAAAAAATGCATAATCCAGTTTAACTGAATCATTTCTATTTGAAACTGGAATGGTTGATGGCAATGTTAGTTTTACAATCAAACCCTTCTACTTGGTTAAGCATCCTAGTTAACCATCCTGCCAATGAGATATCTCAAATTTTCACCTGGGGTATGATCAAATGCAGGGCAAACCACCCAAGTGACCCTTCACTCCAGAGGACTGTTCCCCTCCTGTGCCCTGGAGAAGGGGACAGCACAGCAGTTGCAGGCTGGGCACTGAGCTGCCTTTTCCTGGCTGTTGCAGGAGGCTGGACTCCAACTCCCTGTTCTGCGACTGTGACCTGCTGTGGCTGGCAGAGCTGCTGAAGAAATATGCAGAGCAGGGCAGCATCCAGACAGCTGCCACCTGCGAGGCTCCTCGGGACCTGCACGGCCGCTCCATTGTCACCCTGACCGCCCAGGAGTTCAACTGTGGTGAGCGAGGTCAAACCCCTCCATTGGCCACCCTGGAGCTGGGCTCTGGTCTGGGAATTGCTTCCTCCATCCCTTTTCCTCCCTCTTCCCTCTGCTGGCGTCCTGATTTCTCCTTCCTTCACTGCTGAAATGGGAAAATCCCAGTGGGGCTGCAGGAGGAAGCTGACACTCCCAGAGGTGTTGGAGGCAGCTCTGTTTTGGCTGGTGGGTGTTGTCTTGGCTTTTTGCATGGAGTAGGGCTCTGGTAAGGGATCTGCTGCAACAGTGGCTAAACCAGGAACCAGAGGAGATATCCCACATGAGGCTGAACAGAAAGGGAACTCTGGGAGAGCTGCAGTGGCTGGAAACACAACTGGAAACCTGTGGGAGAGCATAGAAGATATGTAGCTGAAAGCTTTGCTTGACTGTGCTGTAACTGATGGCTCTTGTTAGGCTGTTATTCTTTAAATTTAGACTTTTAAATTAGGTTTCGTTCTGAAAAATCCTAAAATTAATTGTTTCACATAGAAAAAAGACAAAGCTCTGATTTTTAAGTGGAAGTAAGTTAAAACTCTGATTTTTAAGTGGAGGTTGGCATGAGCATTGGCTGTAGTTCCATGGTACTTCGCTGCTGGTAGAGTCAGTTTGAGAAATTCCCACTCACATGGGCTGGCTGTTAGCATCCCTCCTGGATATGCCTGTCCAGCTGTGCATGGCCCTGCTGTGAGCCAAATGTGTGAGCTCAGCTGGGTTTTGAAGAGCTCTCCATTGAATTCAGCTTGTTTTTGTAAAAAATCTTGACCATTTCACAGCTTGATTTAGGGCACAGCCATGCAGAGAGTTGAGCTGGCACAAATGTGTCTGTGACCTCAGCGGAGGGGGATAGGAAGGGCCTAGGGAAAGCAGCTGGGGACACGTGGAGTGGCTGTGCAGCACAACAAGCTGTCCCCAGCACCCTCCCAGTGCCACAGTACAGCTGTTAGTGCAAATTTGTTCTGGTTTAGGCATGGACACACAGTGGGGTGTCTGTCCAATCAGCCAGAGCACCTGGTGGGAAGATTTTGCTGGCATTTGGCTTTCACTCTGGTGGTGTGCCAGCTGGGAAGACAAATGATACAGAGTTCAGCACAAAGCTCTGCCCATGCAGGTGGCTGATATCTGAGTCAGTCTGAAAGCTGCTGGTACCATTAACCCTTGGCTTTGAGCAGCTGTGAGCCAGAGGGGCAAATCTGCCCTGCATCAGTGTTTTGTACTGCGGGGCTGTGCTGGGTTTGGGCTGTGCTGGGTTTGGGCTGTGCTGGGTTTGCCTTTGGGGATTTTTTCTGAGCCATTAACTTGTGGGAGTGAGGATACTGATCTTCCACTGGAGGAAGTGATGGGTTCTCAATTTTAGGAATGATCCAGCTGGTTGTACTGGATTACTGGTGAGCATGCAGATTGTGAAATGGGTAAGCTTTTTGCTGAATCAGGATCAAGCAGTCCAGGGCTTGTCCATAAATTCCTGCCTATTTTAGCACATCCTTTCAATGTTTAACTTGCTTGGTGCTTGAGTACGTCTCAAAGTGAAGCACACAGTGAAAGGCTTGGCTGGATAGGGGCAGGATGATGGATTAAGGACATAATGAATGAAATCCTGTTGGGAGGGAAGTGGTGTGGTTTGCAGGGAGCTTGCTCCGTGTTCAGGTTGAGCAGGAAGCTGCAGGCTGCCAAGGGCAGAAAAACAGCCCAAGCGAGGATGCTGCTGACTTCTTTGCTTCTCTGGGGGGAGACAGGGACCAGCTCTGTAATGAACCACTGTACAGTCAGCTCTGTGGGAACTGATCCACTGCCCAACACACTGGGAATAGGAATAGCAGCTATTTCCCCAGGCTTTTAGTGGGTGCGGGTGAATGATGCTATTCCTTCATGACATTTGCAGGTGTTAGTGAGTTTTGGGGTGCTCTGAGCTGATGCTGCTGTGCCTAGGGCTCTGCTGGGGCCTGTTTCTTGGGGCATTGCAGGATGGGTATTGCAGGATGGGTGTTGCAGGATGGGGGTTGTGTGCCCCACCATATCCCCAGCTGGGCTGCAGGTGGTTTTGTGCTGCTTTGGACTGGGTTGTGTTCAAATGGTGTTTTGCAGAGAGGCCTCGAATAACCTCAGAACCCCAGGACGTCGATGTGCTCTTGGGAAACACCGTTTATTTCACCTGCAGGGCAGAAGGCAACCCAAAGCCTGCCATTATTTGGCTGCACAACAAGTAAGTTGCACTCAAGGAGCCCTGGGGTGGCAAAGGTTTTCAAGCACCGAGCTCTTCAGTGTCTGCCTGTAATTACAAAAGCTGTTTCACACAATGGTAAAGAAAAGAAGAAAAAAGAAATGGTTATTCCATGGGTTATATTTGCCTTCCTTTTAACAGCATTCTCTGGTGACCATGTAACCCAAGTGGTGTTTTCATCTGCATTTGGAATATTTCATCTGCGTTTGTAATGGATTCCAAGAGCTTATAACTTTCCTATAAACATACTCTGCAGGCTGAAAGCAATTGTCTTTTGATCAGGAAAAAAATAAAATTAGTGTTTCATGTTGCTCTCAACCACCATGCTTGCCATTTGTTAACTGCTGAAATGCTTCTCACTAAAGGCTGATCGTGTTAGGTATGAGGTTTCTTTCCAAAGGGAAAAATCGCCGTGCTCCACCGAAGGATGGAATTTGCAAATTCGTGTGTAGGTTATGTGCTAGATGCCAGAGTGTTCTGGGAAATGCTACACAATAAAATATTCTGTGCTCAGGCAGTTGCCCACTGTGGAAGTGAAGCTGCTTTGCTGCTTTACGAGCTTCTTGTCTGGTGAAGCCTGAGCAGGGCTCGGTTATTAATAAAAATGATCAATGTGTGCTTCTTCAGCAAACCCCCCACCAGGCAGAGTTTCAGCCCAGAGCAAAAGTTTATGGTTGAGTTAAGTCCCTTTGGAAGGAAGGTTTTGTTAGGGAAATGCTGGCAGGCTCCCAAAGACAGCATTGTAAGAAGGGTAATGATAATAAATGTTCCACAAATGAGATATGGCTGGAGTGAGGAGACACCAGGGGAATTAAATAAATGCCCAGCAAGCAGATTAGATTGCATAGTGGGTTCAGCCTTTGTCCTAGGGGGAGAGAGGTCCCTTCTTCCCTTTCAATCAGCTGCAGCCATCCAAGATTCCTTCGTGCTGGGACAAATGGGATGCAGCACTGGGACCTTCTGCCACGGGCTGGGATCCAGGAGTCGCAGGTCATTGCAGAAAGAAGGGAGATGTTTCACAGCTCTCGGGCTGGGTTGGAGTCCAAGCTGTGTTGGGGTCCCATGGTGACTTCTCAGAGCTTTTTGCTCCTCTGAGGCCTTTGAGCCTCGAGTTTGAATAGCAATGGCTGCACACAAAAACAATATTAATTCATTGTTAAATTTGCACTTAGTGAGTAAGGAGAACAGGCTTTCTGGGCCAGGACGCCCTGACAATGGCAGTGATGTTGTGACATGGGAACAGAGTGCTCTCCTGATGGGCTGTAAATGTCCTGCCTAATCAGTGGGGAGAGAAAAAGCAGCTCACCCAGGGAGTAAACTGGAGCTGGAGCTGCAGTTCAGTGCTGTGAATCAGAACTCTTGCTGCAAATTTCACAAAGTCTCAGAATAGCTCCAAGAAACACCAACTTACTGCCATGCAAGCAAAGCCCCCAGAAACCCCAGAAGCCCCGAGGGGGAGCCACCAACCTTTATTCCTTTCAGATTTTGCCTGATTGTGGCTGTTTTTTCAGCAATAAGATTGACATGAAAGATGACAACCGCCTGAACCTGTTGCAAGACGGTACCTTGATGATCCAGAACACCAAGGAGTCGGACAAAGGCGTCTACCAGTGCATGGCCAAGAACATTGCTGGGGAGGTCAAGACACAGGAAGTCGTGCTGCGCTATTTTGGCACCCCATGTAATTGAGCTTTGTGCATCCCTTGATGACCCGGCTCGGCCTGGGGATGGGAGTGGAGCTAAATCAGAGCCAGTCCCAGCTTTGTATGTGCCAAGATGTTCTTGGTGTGCTGGGGGAGAGAGTGGCTGACAGCGAAGTGAGGCCTGAGCTGAAGGTGTTCCCACTGGAGTGGGAAAAGGGGTACTTAGAGATGGAAGGGAATTTGGGACTGGGAGGGAGTTTGAAGTCTGGGATGAATTCTGCAGCACAAGGGTGAAAGGGACACGGGTGTGGGGATGCTCCAGCACTGAGTGAGTGGCTGTGAGGAGGTGGCAGGAAGGTGCTGGGGGCATTGCTCCCAGCGAGGATTTGGATGTCAGGGAAGAACCAGGCTGGGTTGCTGGGTTGCAGAGGAGTCCAAGCAACTTCTGCTCGTCAGTGAGCAGGCAGCAGAGCTGGTTCCTAAAGCTCTCATTCCCTTCCAGCCAAGCCCACTTTTGTGATCCAGCCACAGAACACCGAAGTGCTGACCGGGGAAAGTGTCACCCTGGAGTGTGGGGTCTCTGGGCACCCCCACCCTCACATCAGCTGGACCCTTGGCACGGGCTCTCCTTTGCCACAGGATGCCCGTTTCACAATCACCAGCTCTGGAGGCCTCTTCATTCAGAACGTCACCTTCTCGGACCAGGGGCAGTACAACTGCAATGCCAGCAACTCCGAGGGATCCATCCAGGCCACAGCAAGGATCATAGTGCAAGGTGAGGGCTCCCAGGCTGGTCCTGTGAGGATTCTGTGACATTTCTGGGACACAGTGTTTGGTCAGCAGGGTGTATTTGAGTCTTGGGACTGGTTCTGCTCCCATGAACTCCCTGAGTTTGCTGCCTGAGTGTTTCCTGCTGCTCATTCACTGCTTTCCCTTCCAGATTCTCCCAGGTTTCTCGTCGTTCCCACTGATCAGACAGTAACTGAGGGACAAAGCGTGGATTTCCCCTGCTCTGCTGAGGGTCACCCTCCACCAGTGATTACCTGGACAAGGGCAGGTACTGCCTCACTTGACTCGTGGTTTCTCTCTCCCAAGCCATCATCCATGGGGTGTGGGTGGAAATAGCTGAGCTGCTGGTCCAGGGTGGTGACTTGCAGGGGTGGCACAGGACAAACTGTGAACAGCACGGACCCAGTGCCACTGGGAGGTGTGTTGTAGATCACCAAGGATGGTGTAAAGCACTGAGGAAGGAGCCTCTTAGGTCTCTGTCACAAGGAAGGAATGTGATGGTTTTCATCAGCATGAAACCCAAGGAAAGCCTCACACTTCTTCTGCAGAGGCTTCCCACCTCCTCTGAAAAGGCAAGGTCTGGACACTCCAGATCAGTGGATATCAATCACAGAATGGTTTGAGTGGGAAAAGACCTCTAAGGTCATCAAGTCCAACCTTTAACCCAACACTGCCATGTTCACCACTAAACCGTGTCCCTAAATGCCAAATGTACACTTTTTTGGAACACTTTTGGGGATGATGATTCCACCACTCCCCTTTGCAGTACCACCGTGTGCCAGCTCTCTGTCATTGTCCTTGATTTGCTGCCCTTGGGGACACACACTGCAGAAGGGCACCATTCACTGACACACCTCAGAGTTTTCTCTTAGCTTAGGAAAGAGGATTTTGGGACAACAGGTGGTGGTGAACTTTTAAAGTCTCAAATAATTGTTAGCGCTGGCTCCACTGAACTGATCTCATCCAACACTTTCTGGGACAGAAGCCAATAATGCTTGGCCCAGAGGTCCTGCAACTTTTCCTTATGCTTCACAAGCCGAAATTAATGGTTTAGTGCTGTGGAGAGTTTGTGGGTATTGCGTTCCAGCTTCCACAGCAATGGCCCTGACATGGAGTTAAGAGGGACCAGCTGAAATTCTGCTCTGCCAGCATGTTCTCCATCTCCTTTAACTTGTTTTCCTCTTGCTTCCCAGAAAATATATCTTAGGCACATGGAAAGGAGCACAATGACAAGAAGTAAGGTTCATAACTGCTTTGTAACCAGGTTTGCACTCAGAAATCCATAAATCAAAAGTCAGACAGGCTTTACAGCGCTTTCACATGCTAAAAGCGGGACAAGAGGAGGGGAAGTGGTGGAGCATTGCTCATCTCAAAGCCACTTTTGTGGGGGGATTTTGGTATTTGGAATGAATAAATAGAGGATGAATAAATGGAGGAAAATGGAATATTAAAAAAAAACATTGTTAAACTGATGAGTTTTAATAATTTTACTTGGGTTTGTTAAAGCAATTTAGTTTTCAACTTTTCTCCTAAAATAAAGAAAATATTGAAAAAACAGTTTCCAAACCAGAAAGTCAGACCGACAAATTTAGAAAGACAGTGCCGAATGTTCCCATTTATTTGATGAAACAGACAGTTTGGATAATTGAAGAGTGACTTGCTGTCCATCGGGGTCAAAAAATCTGCAGGTTGCACTAAGAAAATACTTAGGAGGAAAGAAAAAGAATTCCAGCTCTTCTCAGCTGATCAGACAACTCTGTGTGTAAAGGTGATATTCTAGGGTGATTGATGCTGGGAAGGAAATGAAATGTGTAACTCACACAGACCCTTCCAGTGATGGTGATGCCTTCAAAATCTAGAAAGAAATCAAAACACTTTTAAGACAATAATTAATACAGAAAGTAATATAAAAGCGTGTCTTTAATTGGAGGCCTCCAGGTGCAAATATGGCAAATTGTACAGTAAAAATGTGTAGAAAATGCACATTTGTTGAAGCATTGGGGCATATGGCAGGTACAGTTTTAAAGGTTCAGCAAATTAGCATAATTGACAAGAATCCCCAATTAGAAACACAGGCAATGAAGTAACTCCCCCTCTTGCTTTGACCTCTTCTGAAGCCCCCTCCTTGCTAGCTGTTAATGTCTAATAAATGAGAAAGTGTCTTGGGAAGGTGTCCTGTCCTCGATTCCCACAAGAAGCAAGATCAGAACTGGCCCTCAGGAATTCGTTTGCCGAAGAGCAAAAGTGCTGGAGCTAGGACACTATATAACTCCACATTAACAGTCTGCAGAGCCACCAACAGCCACGGAGAGAGAACACACAACAGCCAAAACCACTTTGGCATCGGCGGGATGAGGGCAGCCACAGGGAATTAACGAGCTGCTGGTTCTCCCAGGCGGGCCCTTGCCGAGCGACCGGCGGCACAGCGTCCTGTCCACGGGCACCCTGCGGCTGGGGCGGGTGGCCCTGCACGACCACGGGCAGTACGAGTGCCACGCCATCAGCGCCATCGGCGTCAGGAGCCTCGCGGTGCAGCTCTCGGTGACCCCGCGAGGTGAGCCGGGCACAGGGGGCTGGCAGAGGTGTGACGCTCGTTTGGTGTTGCGGTAATTAACAATCTGAGCCGGCAGGGAGATGCCCCCTTAGCTGTGGGGTGGGATTTTGCTCTTCCCTGGGAACAGATATCCAGCCCGGTGAGGGCTTCATCAGCTGGTGGGAAAACAACGCTGGAGAGGTTTCCGGAGTGCCGAGGTTGGTAAATTGGGATGAGCTGCTGCGGTTTGGGAGTTGATCATCGAGAAGGTGGCTTCGGTAAAGGAAAAACTGGATAATTTGCAAATAAAGTGTATTAATTAAATTCTGACATATATATATATATGTGTGTGTGTATGTGTATATTTTATATTTTTTATATATATATATATATTGCAATTTTAAAATTTCATCTTTCCTGCAAAATTAATAGTAAAATTCTTTCTTAAACAAAATATTCTGCAAAACACAATGTTTCCTTCGACATTTAATCCTGGCTCTAGATAAATTTGTCTTAAACATTCCCTACCAGGTCATAGGTTCAATCTAAATTTAGTTTTTCTAAAATCAAGACTCTGTAAAACACAAGTCACACAGGGATGCTTTTTGCTTAATTAAGGCTTAATTTCTTTTTTTTCCTTAATTTTTTAAAAGCTTTTGTTTAATTTTCTTTTTTTTTTTTCCTTATAAATAATTCTTCTAAATAAGCAAACTTCCATGCTTGTTCACAAACAGGGCAGGGTTTTACTAATGGCAGACTGGAGGGAAGGAAACTCTCTAGAAGCATAAGTTAGTGAAGCTTCAAGCACAGAATTCACAGAATATGTTAAGACCGGCAAGATCAATATAATTACTTAATCTGGCCTGACTAATACTTCAAGAGAGCCTCATCTGATAATTCCTGAAACAAGTCATGATCCCTGTTTCAGCTGGAGCATCTTTTCCAGAAAGCCTTTGAATTAAGGATTTTAAATGATGCAGCACATTCCTGTGTAATTGCCCCAAGTAGAGACACAGAGGAGCAGAAAATAATGAACATAAATTACATAAATTAATGAACAGAGAGCTTGGCAGCAAGACAGAGAGCACGGGGTGAGCTGCTGCCCCTCTGCAGAGCCCTTGCAAGAGCGGCAGCTCAGCAGCTCTGCTTTTTCCGTGCCGAGATGCTTTTTCACACACAGATTTCTCTGTTTTCCTTGATGCATTTCTTACCCCAGTGACTTTTTCCCCTGTGTTGCACAGTGATCCCCGTGTTCCTGCATCCCCCTCAAGACCTGGTGGCAGAGACAGGCCAGGACGTTGCCATTTCCTGCGCTGCCCAGGGAGACCCTCGGCCCACCATAACCTGGGTCAAGGTACGTGATGATTTCCTGTCACTGGGGAAAGGGACGGCTCTTCTGGGGGAGAATTAAACCGCTCTCTCCTTCAACACCTCTCCCAGCTTCATTAGTTACATCAGTTTTGCAATACACATGAGATAGAGACCAACATTTCCACTGATCTGGGGTTTTTAAAAGAACATTGCTGTTTCTCAGGCTCAAAGCCGTGCGGCAAATATTCTCCTGTTCTTCCTTCCAAAAGCGTCACTTGAAGCCAGTGACATTCCAGGATGTTATAAATACTTGATTGACCATCCCTAGAAAAATAAAAAAACCTGAAAATTGATTTTTTTTCTATGTAGTTTGTCCATATTTTCAGTATTTCTGTTGATGGTATTGGATGATGCTTTCTGGCTCCAGTTTTGATGGGGTAAAGCCACGATCCCTCAAAATTACGCTGCAGCCTGGCTGCTCTTTCCAAGAATTCATTAGGTGAAGTTCTTCAGACTTCTTTCCTGCTGTGCTGTAGTACAACACTTGGGACCTTCCTTTTTACCTGCCCTGCCTTTGAGCACAGTCAGGCACAGAAAATGCTTGGGCCTCACTTACCCCACAGATGTCTGGTGGGAGGTGAACTTGCAGCTTTCTGTGGGCTCAACCAACAGTGGGAGCAGAAGAAAAGAGCCTGGAAGGGCAGCAGAGCAAGCATTAGGCTGAGGCAGGGCAGCAGGAAGATGTTAAGAAGCAGGAAAATAAAAAAGTAAAACCTAAAGTCACTTCTGCCACCAGCCAGGCTGAGAGGCGGGGTTTGAGTGATGCTGTCAGAGCCAGCAAAAGCTGGGATCTGCAGCTCAAGGCCAGCAAAAATCCATCAGTTTCAGGTTGGCCTAAAACTGAAAACATTTCGACTTCATTTTGTGCCATGAAACTTCTGTGAGGGCATCAGGGTCTGGGATTTGTTCCAGGCAGCCTGACTGTGTGGGGTGTCTGTGTGGGGTGTCTGTGTGGGGTGTCTGTGGCCTGCGGGGAGCTCCTGGGCTGGGCCAGGGGAAGGAGCAGAGCAGGGACCTCCTCACCGTGGGTCCTGTCAGGAGCAGGTGTCCTTGCACTTCTTTCTGGTTTCTCTGGAAGAGCAATGCTAACATCTGGTGGCCACATTTGTTCATCACACCCATCCCTGGGTTTGCTGAGCAGGCTGAAAGCTGGGGCACTGGAAGCTTTCTGTGCTCTGACACCGCTTCTGTCTTTTGATGGTGCAACAGGAGGGCATCCAGATCACAGAGAGTGGCAAGTTCCACATCAGCCAGGATGGGACCCTCTCCATTCAGGACCTGGGTGTGGCTGACCAGGGCAGATACGAGTGCATAGCAAGGAACCCCTTTGGCTTCACCTCGAGTGCCATGCAGCTCACCATCACCGGTACCGTATCTCCCGCGCTCCCCTGAGCCTCCTCTGGCTCCTGTGTAAGGAGGTGCTGTGCTGTGCTGTGCTGTGCTGTGCTGACAGCTACGCTTTGAGCAGATAATTATGTAAGAAATGATTTCTTCAGCTTCTTTGCAGACAGGTCTCTTGGATTGGAGTCACTCCATTGTGAAAGCCCATGCACCTCCCAGCTGCCCCTCACTGTTTGCTCAGCTGAGCTGCAGTAGCTCCCTGCAAAGCCAAAGGTGTTGTCTTAAACCTCCTTCTGCAAGCCCAGCTGCCAGTGTCCATGTAGTTATTGCCTCTGCTGGGAGGGAGAAACTTATTAAAATGTGCCGACAGGCTCACAAATCATCATCTGACTGAAACCTCGCACGCCGGGGGAGGGAGGAGCAGAACATTGTCATTGCACATACAGGGGTTTAAATGTCTGCTCAGTTATAAAATCATAGAATCATAGAATCAGTAAGGCTGGAAAAGGCCTCCAAGATCATCAAGTCCAGCCTTAGACCCTGTACCACTCTTGGGAATGGGAACTGAATCTGGCTTTCAAGCTCATGCTCTGTGCGTTAGTGAAGATGTAATGAACAAGGAGGAGTAACTCTCCTCTGCTGGACAAACCAGAGGTCAACAGTGGAAATTGTACCTCTTAGAGGGTAAGAAAACAGGCAAAGGAAAAAAGAAATCAAAGGCAAGCAAAAAAAGTTTAAAATATAAGTGAAGAGCTGTTCCAGAAATAGCCAGAGTGGATAGTGAGTCCCTTATTAGATGAATTTAGTAATATTTTCCATACAGGGGTTGTAAGCAAGGAGCTGAAAACGGTCTGAAATGTCTTTGTTGTTTGAAATTATTCCTGAGACAATTTATTGGTTTATGCTTGATTGGTTCCTCGTTCACCAGCTGGCTGTAGCATACACCAGTAGCCAACTGGGAACTGGTTTGTTCAGCTGTGACAAAGGGCCTGGCTTAAAAAATGCATCCTGTAGTAATTCTAAAGAAGTGATGTCTTTACTTCTGAAGGTATTCCAGCAACAGCTTTGGTATTTTTGATTGAAAATGATGTAGCAGGTGTGTTAACACTAACTTTGAACTATTATTATAATCATAAATGTCTCTTAATTACTACCAATAATTAGTAAGTAAAGTGTTCCACAAACAGAAAATTAGTGGTTGAGCAATATATTTAAATTAATTTCATAAATTTGAGAAGTACCTGTGTGGAAAGTAAATATATTATTTTGGGTTAAGCCACTATGATTTTTACATTTTCTTTTTGCAGTTTAACCACTAACCAAAACAGACTTTTTTGTTTTTTGCAAAGCTGTACAGGAGAAAACTTGAAATATGTGTCCACAGACATCTCCTGAAAAACCCACCTTCTTTTTCAGGCAGTTCACATTTTCCAGAAAATCTGTCTTAAAAATAAACTCACGGTGTTGATATTGCAGATGGAAATGCAGTTTGTTCTGCAGTGAGGTCACTCCGGGGCTGGTGCTGGTGCACCCTTGAGCTGGGAGGGCCAAATGATACCAAAGTAAATTGAGGGTGTTTTGTTGTTTCTTTGTGCTTGGGGAAGCCACGGACGTGGGTCGGAGCGGGGACACGTTTGTGGCCACGTCGCTGCGCGAGGCCATCAGCAGCGTGGACCACGCCATCAACTCCACACGCACCGAGCTCTTCAGCAAGTAAGTGTGGGAAGTGCCTCCAGCTGGGGCCTGGAGCAGAAAAGTGTTAAAAACCCACAAGGAATGAAGCTTTCTGAAAGCTCATTTTGTCACTGACAACCCGCAAATGAAAGCTGCGGGATTGTTTCGAGTGTTGGAGGTTGAAGCTGCACCATGTAGGATGTGCTAGAGCTTCCCAATAGGCATTTGGGATTCTGGAAAACTGAGATGCACAAGCATCATCTCTTATGTCACTTCTATCTGCATTTTGTCAGCTGGAGTTGGTTCTGTAGATAGTGAATCAAAAAGAAAATAATCAGAGTAGTCATTTTATGAAGGCAACTGACTTTGTGGAGCGTGAACAGAAATAATAATATAAAAATTCTATCCATTTCCTCAATAAAAAAAAAAATTCTCGAGTTAATATGATTCCCTCCTCTACCACCCCAATATATGTTTTTATTGGAAGGATGGATAGTTTGTATTAAGCCCAAAACCCTCTGCGTTTCAGCTGTTGAAAAGTGAAAAAATAAATTGCTATCGCAGAAAAACCCCAGAGATACTGAGAGAATTAAATATGTGCATTTTCCTGGGGAAAAATTTCCTTTCTTTAATCATCTGCAATGTGCAGACAAGCCACGTTGGTCTTATGCACTAATCTGGGGGCCAAGCACTAGACCAGGCTTACAGCTTGACTCTTGCTGCTTGTAGGGTCTCACTGCCCTGAGCAGAGCTGATTAATTTTAATGATCCTGCATCACTTTTAATTCCTGGAAATAGGCGCCCCAAGACTCCCAATGACCTCCTGGCTCTGTTCCGCTACCCGAGGGACCCCTACACCATTGAGACAGCCAGGGCAGGGGAGATCTTTGAAAGGACCCTGCAGCTGATTCAGGAACACGTGCAGCAAGGGCTGATCGTGGACATGAATGTCACAGGTAGGAGCGATTTCATTTCCCTTCTTAATTTTGTGCACAGGACGAAATGAAAACGATGATGTGTGGACATCCAGGAAGTTTAAAATGTGCCAAGGTATATCAAAAATCCATATAAATATTGGGTATATGATGAAATGTGTTGTCTGGGTGGCAGTTCTTTCTATATCTCATGGTTTCTTTAATAGCTGAAGGGCTGGTCTTGTGTTCACTGAACTGATTTGATACCCAGGCAATGGTTTGAGTTCCCTGTTTTGTAAAGGCTCCTTAGATGGCTATAAAAGCCCTATTCCTTAAAAAATATTAACAAGGTAACTGATAAAGGAATATCCCTGTGAGTCTGAAGCTCAGACCCTCAACAGCATGGTCTGAGATGCTTCCTGCCCTCCAAATGTCAACAAGAACAATGCTGTGAGCTCTGGGGTATTTGGGTGCTGTTACAGAAGAAGAGGGAATATCCCTTCTCTCTACTACTTTGACCTCTTAGCCACAAACTCAGGTTAAGTCCCAGAAACTCAGGTTCCTTCTATTGAGGCAGGACAGCGAACAACAAAGCAATGTAATGCCAAAAATACCTAATGAGGTCCAAGCATGCAGCAGCTGGACCCCAAAACTTGCTGCCTGGGACTTCCTTGATATACAGCAAACATTCCTGTACACTGCGTGCTTCTACCGATATGTGTGATTCATCATATAGCAGGCATGTGTGTTTGGGGCCTGTAAATACTTTTTTTCCTGCCTGGATGTATTCCAGGGTGCGAGGAGTCTCTCTCCAGGCAGCAGGTCTGGTCTGGGCTGGTTGGACTGCCAGGCTCTCCTCCTCATTGCCCTGTCAGCATCCACACAATGCAGCATCATTCAGTGCTTTCACACGGTGCAGCAGCGCCCTGGCAGTCACCCACAGCTTCCTGCTGCTTGTCACGTAGAGCTTGGGTGGGTGATGGAGCTCATGGTGGCAGCAATAACTCAGGGAGCCATAAAATAAACCTAGAATAGGGACCAAGACCACCCCCACAGTTTGCTCTGCCAGTGACAAGTTTCCAGCTCTGTGCAATTAAACTCTTTCCTGATTCTTTTTTGCTCTGTGGGCCTGATGCTATCCTGTGCTTCCTTTGTTTCCCATAAATTCCACAGCAAAAGCACGCTCAGAGCCCCGGCCATCCCGTGCCCATCCTGACAGGCGTTTTCACACAGAGCCGTTCCATGGGGCAGTGGGAATCAGGAGGCTGCAGGTGATGCCTGACCTGGTGCTTTGCCCTTCCCTTTGCAGGCTATCGCTACAACGACCTGGTGTCCCCTCACTACCTGACCATGATCGCCAACCTGTCGGGCTGCTCCGCCCACCGCCGCACGCCCAACTGCTCCGACATCTGTTTCCACAAGAAGTACAGGACCCATGACGGCTCTTGCAACAACCTCCAGCACCCCATGTGGGGTGCGTCCCTCACAGCTTTCCAGAGGCTCCTCAAACCCGCTTACCAGAATGGATTCAACCTCCCCCGAGGGTTTTCCTTGGCAGAAGATGCCAGGGATCTGCCCCTTCCTCTACCTCGCCTTGTCTCCACTGCCATGATCGGGACCGAGACCATCACCCCTGATGACCAGTTCACGCACATGCTCATGCAGTGGGGCCAGTTCCTGGACCACGACATGGACCAGACGGTGGCAGCCATCAGCATGTCCCGTTTCTCAGACGGAGCCCCTTGCAGCGAGGTGTGCAGCAACGACCCTCCCTGCTTCTCCATCACGGTCCCCGCCAACGACCCCCGCGTGCGCAACGGGCGCTGCATGTTCTTTGTGCGCTCGAGCCCCGTGTGCGGCAGCGGGATGACCTCCCTGCTGATGAACTCTGTCTATGCCAGGGAGCAGATCAACCACCTGACATCCTACATTGATGCCTCCAACGTTTATGGCAGCACGGAGCAGGAATCGCGGGAGCTGCGGGATCTGAGCGGCCAGAAAGGGCTGCTGAAGCGAGGGCAAGTTGTGCCCAGTTCGGGGAAGCATCTCCTTCCCTTTGCCGTGGGGCCACCCACGGAGTGCATGAGGGATGAGAACGAGAGCCCCGTGCCGTGCTTCCTGGCAGGAGACCACCGCGCCAACGAGCAGCTGGGGCTCACGGCCATGCACACGCTCTGGTTCAGGGAGCACAACCGCGTTGCCACCGAGCTGGCCACCCTCAACCCGCACTGGGACGGGGATCTCCTGTACCATGAGGCACGAAAGATTGTGGGTGCCCAGATGCAGCACATCACCTATGCCCAGTGGCTGCCCAAGGTCCTCGGGGAGGCTGGGATGAAGATGCTGGGTGAGTACAAAGGCTACAACCCCAATGTCAATGCGGGGATTCTCAACGCCTTTGCCACGGCCGCTTTCCGCTTTGGGCACACCTTGATCAACCCCATCCTGTACCGGCTGAATGAGACCTTCCAGCCCATCCGACAAGGCCACATCCCCCTGCACAAGGCCTTCTTCTCCCCTTTCAGGATCATGCAGGAAGGGGGGATTGACCCCCTCCTCCGTGGGCTGTTTGGGGTTCCTGGGAAAATGCGGGTGCCCTCTGAACTCCTCAACATGGAGCTGACGGAGAAACTCTTCTCCATGGCACATTCTGTGTCACTGGACTTGGCTGCTATCAACATCCAGAGAGGGCGAGACCATGGCATCCCACCCTACAATGACTTCAGGGTCTTCTGCAACCTCTCCTCTGCACAGGAGTTCGAGGACCTCAGAAATGAGATAAAGAACTTGGAGATCAGAGAAAAGCTCAGGAGGTACTGTAGCCTGGATGTGGAAGCATCAAAATTACTGGAGACCAGTCAGTGAAAAGTTCCTGCTTCTTCCAGTACACCCATGGAATAACCTTCCCAGATATTGCCCCCCACAGATGTTAAGATAGGGTAATAACTGTGGTTTAACAATGGGGTAAGACAAATGAGGTTTCTCCAAGTGATCAGTCTGGTTCTGTGTGGAATGTTGTCAGGCACTGCTGTGGTGCAGTTTGGGAGCAGATTGAGCCTTGGAGCTGTTTTCCAGTCAGACTTAAACTGCGTCCTATCTGCCCTGGCTGCCTCTTCCAAGGCAGGTCTTTATCCCATTGTCCTTTAGATAGAGCCATTAAAAATATTGTCCAGATGAGTTCCTGACATACAAATTTCTGTGTTGGTATCAGATTTATATTATCTCCACTCTTTGAGATCCTCTTAACTTTTTTTTTTTAAATTTTTATATTTGTTATCCTGCAGTTTATATGGAACTACCAAAAATATTGACCTGTTTCCAGCACTGATGGTGGAGGATCTTGTCCCTGGGACCAGAGTGGGACCAACACTGATGTGCCTGTTAACAACTCAGTTCAGAAGGCTGAGAGATGGAGACAGGTATTATCATTGGAGTCATCCCAAATCCTTTGGTTATTCTGTTTGGGAGGTTTTTTGCCTTACAGGAAGAAGAAGAATCTGTTTTTAGTTATTTATTGTCTTATGATATGAGGAACAGTGTTCTCTGTCCAGCGTATTTGCAAAAGCACTTGTCACAGTTACTGTCAAGGTGTCCTTTCTTGATTTAGTGATTCTCATTTCACTGCAGAACACTGGGGATCATTGAGGATGTTCCCAATATCTCATGAAAATGCTGGAAAATGTCCACAGGAGCTCTTTTATAATCCCTGTTTGCTGCTTGTGTGAACGAGACATGTCTTTGCCTGTTGATGCACTTAGGGCAGGAACACGGGGGTTTGTGGGTTCAGAAAAAGCCATCTGTGTTTGCAGCCACCTGACACCAGAGCAGACGCTCATTTTGAGGGGTGTGGGTGCTGCCATACAGATGTCAGGGAACTCTTCTTCCTCTCCCAGCCTCACTCACTCACTCACTCACTCCCTCCCTCCCTCTTCTCCCACTCCTGAGTCATGCTGTGATTACACCCCACTGCAGATTTTGGTATGAGAACCCCGGAGTCTTCACGCCGGCACAGCTGACTCAGATCAGACAGGCGTCCCTTGCTCGTGTCATCTGTGACAACAGTGACCACATCCAGCAGCTGCAGAGAGATGTGTTCCGGGTGGCATCGTACCTGCAGGGCATGGTCAGCTGTGAGGAGATTCCTGCCGTGGACCTGCGCCTGTGGCAGGACTGTTGTGAGGGTATGGAGAGGCATGCTCTGGCACTGACTGGTGTGGGGATCACTCTGGCTGGCATTTGTCACACACCACAGCAGCTTTTATGAAATTGTAGCTGATTTCTGGCTGCACCACCAGAACCTCGTGTCAGCGAATGGGTGCAAAGGGGACAGAATATGGAATAGAATAGAATAGAATAGAATAGAATAGAATAGAATAGAATAGAATAGAATAGAATAGAATGGAATATTTCAGTTGTGGAGGACCTGAAGCAATCATCCTGTCCAACCACCTGACCAATTCAGGGCTGATCAAAAGTTAAAGCAAATTATTAATTATGTCTTAATTATGTCTTAATTATTATTGTTATATTCAAATGCTTCTTAAACCCCAAGAGGTTTGAGACATTGGCCACCTCTCTAGGAAGCACGTTAGCTTCATTTAATCTGTCTGAAAGCCCACCTCACTGAGGGCTTTGCTCTCCGGCTGGGGGAGAGACTGAAACAGGACACGATCCCCACCAAGTGCCACTTCACAGATTCATTTGGGAGCCTAAATCTCTGCCATTAAACCACAGAGCCTGCCATGGCCCCTCTGTGCTGCATTCTGGGTGCAGATGTCCATCTGGGACATGGGAATCCATGAGTGATGCACACCCTGTTCCACACCTTTGTTGCCTCCTTCCCTCTGGCCCAAGAGACGTGTCCAGGGTGGATGGTGCAGCTGCCTTGTGCTGCTGAAATTCACACAGTCCTGCTTTAAACACCAGTGCTCACTGCAGACTTTCCCTTCCTTCCCAAGACTGCCGGACACGAGGGCAATTCAGGGCTCTTTCGCAGCGGTTCCGAAGCAAGAGGTCTCCTGGCTTCAGCTACCCGGAGGAAAACCCTGCCAAGCACAAGCCTGCCTTGCCCAGGTGTAGTATCACCCCTTCTACCTCCATTTTATGAAACAGAAGTTTTTAATAACTCAGTCCATTCAGGCCTCTGAATCTGGTGCTTTGCAGAGGTTTGGGGTCAGGGGTGGATCAGTAGAGAGATGCTGAACTCAGCCAGTCCTCCAACACTTTGGTGCAGAGCCCAACTCTGATGTGTAAATACCTGGGCTGAGGGGCTCTTTGGCTGGCACCCCTTGGCAGGTGAATCTGGCAGCTGGGCTCCTCCCTTTGATGCTCACTTGGAGGCTGGTGTTGGAGAAGACAGGATGATTCCCTCACCCAGGAAGCTGCTGTTTGCATAATCCCTTTCACTTTTTATCCCCAACCCCAGAAACGAGGCACCTTCCCCAAGCCCTTCCTCCAGAGAGAATCTTGAGTCCCTTGTGGCTGAACTGGAGAAGACAGTCACTTCTCTAAGGAAACAGGTAAAACTTGGTGTCCTGATGTTTGTTTTTCACAGAGTCATGAACCTCAGTGAAGAAAACTTGAGCCAGCATTTTCTTCTTGTATTTGGGACAAGTTAAAGATTACCTGTGCAGTGGTGCAGATTCCTTGTATTTGGGACAAGTTAAAGATTACCTGTGCAGTGGTGCAGACTCCTCTCAGAGCTGCTGCTTTCTCACCCCCAGGTGAATGCACTAGAGAGCCAGCTGAGGTGGCACCACAGGAACACCAGCACACGTGGACAGGGCAAGAAGACTGGGGACAAACGGAGAAAAAGATGACCAAGTTGCCTCCTTGTATAAGGTCAGTGTGTTTGTTCTGGGCTGGGGCCCAGTAGGGTCAGTGTGGGGGGACAGCTCAGCAGTGTTCCCATGCAGGAAGGAATGGAGCAATGAGGTGATGAATGGGACATGAGGTAAGAGACTTAAACGCTGCAGGTTAGACACTTGTTTCTGCTGGTAATGATCGGTGACTCACTGGAATGGGTTGTCTGGGGACGTGGTGGCGTATCCATTCCTGGAGGTCTGTTAAGAACTGGTTTGGCAAAGATGGGGAAAGACATAAGTATAGGATGGACCGGGTGGATTGGGTGAGGTCTCTTGGGCCTATTCTGCTGGGACTCTGGGTAGGGTTATTCTAACATTTAATGTCATAACCCCAAATCCAACAGCCTCTGAAGGACCTTTGTGGGGAGAGGTATCACAAAGCTCGGTGATGGAGTGGATGGACTGGTTCCTCCCCAGGGGAACAAGGACATCTGGGCAAATGGAGCAATCCATCATTTGCTTACAAACTGGCAGAGATTTCCCCCTCCCCATGTGAGTCACTGTGCTCCTCGCTCCTGAAGGCACCAGTCCTCTGTTTGCCCGAGCCACGGCAGCACAGCTGTGAGGTGTCTGTGTAAAGTCCCTGTCAGCCCCTGCCAGCCTGGGGACTCTGGCTGCTGCTCAGCAGTGCCACAGTCCTGGCAGAGAGCTGCCAGAACTCCAGTCCAGGTGTTCATGGGCATGGGGAGCACAGCCTGAGCTCCCTTCTCCTGCTTCCCATGGAGATCTCTGCAGCTGTGAGAGAGAGACTGAACAGCTCCCTGGCACCTGCCAGTCTGGAGAAGGTGGTGAATGGTTTTTATGTGTCGCAAATGATTTCTCCAGAGACAGGAGCAGAGGAGTTTTGAGAAGTGCAGTTCTGCCAGGCAGTCTGTACTAGAAGGAGCATTCCTTCTCTGGAAGTTAGATTAAAGGATGGGGCAAGCAAAGGCTGATCAGTGCTGATAAACAGCAGAATGCAGGAAGGGAAGCCTGGAGGTTGGCCAGGCTGTCTTTCAGCATGATTTGGTGTTTTGGTCCTTACAGATCGTCTCCTCAAACAGTGACTCTGCTTCAGAAATGTGACAAATGTGACTTATGGGTTGGCTTTTCCTTGCCATTGTTTCAGATCCTTGATGAGCCCTGTGTTTACAGGGTCCCTGACAAGTATTACTGTGGGTTTAAAGGTTCCCCTGCCCCAGACCTGCCAGGCACTGTTCAAACAGCTCGCTCTGTCTCCAGCTGCTCCCACAGAGCTTTTCTGCTTTCTTGTGCCATTTCAGGTGCCCTGTGACCTGCACTCCTGCTCTCCACCAGCCAGTCCAACCCACCCCTTCGGGGCTCAGAGAGCCACCATGAGACCCCACGATGCTGTGCCTGCTCTCACACCTCCCGTACCACTCCCTGTCCCAGGACCACTGTACTTTTGCCTGTATTGAACCCTCTGCACTGACTGTCTATGAGCCCCTCAGCCCCTGACCTGACCTGGACCCTTCCTGCCCTTGTCAGCCTCCCAGGGATGAGCTCTGCCCTCGATGATGAGAGCCCAGAGTCTGCCAAGGTGCCTCTTTCTTCCACAGCCCCCAGGAAACAGAGACAAATTGAAGCTGCTTTAATGCCACTGTTCTGCTCTGCTCCTCTTCCCATGCACCTCTGTCGTCACCCATCACTCCTTGTCTGAACTGTCCCGTGGACACCCATCCAAAACAACTCATTAAGAGGCAAAACCTTCCTCAAATGCACTGTGGTGCCAGGAAACATCTGGAGAAATCGTTAAAAAAAAAAAAAGATAAAGAAACATGAAGCCCAGAAGAAATCCCAGCCATCTTCTGACACCACCAAAAAGACCAAGAGGAAGCTCAGGGTTGGGTGTTTCAGGATGGGGTGCCAGGCCTGGTGTGGCCACCCTCGATCTCCAGCTGTGCTTCGCCAGTCGTTGGTGACAAGTGGCACATCCCCTGACCCCACGAGTGACGTGCCATTCCTCAAAACCATTTTCCTCAGCACGACCTGCATTCCCCAACTTCCTGCCCCTTTAGGGGCTTTATTGGAATTATGCTTCTCTTCCTTTTTTTTTTCCCTCCAAAAAGGCTCTTTGCTGGAAGATGTATTTCGAGTGTAGCTGTAAGAGGACTTGGAACAGAACCTCAGCTAATTAGGTGTAATGGGCGCTCTCATTAGTGGAGGGGAGCTGCTGGTTTCTGTCAATTAGGCTGGGAGGCCACGCTGTGGCGTTTGACACGCG
This sequence comes from Dicrurus megarhynchus, assembly GCA_013399195.1. Lineage (NCBI taxonomy): Eukaryota > Metazoa > Chordata > Aves > Passeriformes > Dicruridae > Dicrurus > Dicrurus megarhynchus. Next base: position 429,429 of record VXAD01004191.1, on the reverse strand, counting down.
GGTGGATGCAAAGTGCTGTTTGTGTTTATGGCTCCCCAGTGCTCTGCAGCCAAACCAGGGCTGTGCAGGCAGCTCTGCTGCTCAGGCCTGCTGGTTTTGGTGCTCTTTGGAGGTGCTCTTTAGTGGTGCTAGAACTGAAGTCCCTGTGTACCCACCACAACCCCAAATCTGTGGGCAGATTGGTTTTTAATACATCCTTGTAAGCTGGCCACAGGGACTGAAGAGAAAATACTTGACCCATCCAATATCTGTGCCTTCCTTATCTTTATCACTTTTCCTGCCTCCTCCCACTTTCTTTCCTACAGCACAAGGACCAGAAACTTCTATGAACATGCTTTTTCTTCCTTATTTTTATTTTTAGGTGTTTTATAGTACCAAAAGGGATTCAAGGCAGCAGGGATGCTCCTGGAACTGAATAGGAAAATAATAAAAAAAAAAAGTTCCTAGAAAAAGGTTGTGATTTATCATCTCTTTCCTGGCATGGAGCTGAGCTGTGTGTTTGTGTCCTCTGCAGACAGAGGTTTGAAGGGATGAGTCTGTGCTCTGCATGTCTGGTAGGCTCAGCTCAGAGGCAGTATTTAGTCCTCAGGGATGTTTGTCATTTGGAAGTACTCTTTCATTTAGGTGCAAATCAACATCCAAAGCCTTGCGTTTTAGAAATCAGCTGCACTTGTCTATCGCTGGTACCGCTGGAGAATCTAATCTGGCAAAGGTCAATAAAGGTAAATCAGTTCACAGTCTCCTTCTGCAGACCAGAAGTTCAGCGAGTCCTCATTCAAAACAAACGTTTGTGATGCACAACCGTTCCATGCTGGATCTGATCAGATCATCTTTCAGGGCACAACCAGGCAGCCCCTTTTGCTCCTGAGGGAGCGTGACGTGAGGAGAACACTTGTCACAAGGGCTGCAGAAGGTCAGCACAGGGGATGTCCCTTCCCTTTGGTTTGCAAACTCTTCTGTGCCCCATCCTCAGTTCCCCTCCTCATGCTGAAGTGGGAAAAATGCACGGAGACTTTGCACATCCCTGTGTGGCACTGGGGGCGAGGCTGTGAGCTGGGCACGGGGGCAGATCTTGGGGGACTGACCTGTATATTCAGGTGCTACTTGGGTAAGGAGGGAGCAGAATATTTTAATAAAGACTCCCTTTCTTCCCAGTTCTCACCTGTTCAGGAATGCAAAGGCCACACTGAGGAGTGCTCTGTACTCCTGCCCTCTGCCCTGGGCGTCTCTGCCTGGGAGAGGGTGAGGAAATTGCTGAGTCCAAAACCCAGACAAGGAAATCCTTTTGCAGGTTTTTTGGCCATCACGGGACACCCAGGATGCAGGACACAGCATGTCTAGAGCTGTTGACCCAAGGGTGGGTCCAGCTTGTTCCTCATACCCCACACGGTTGCAGTCGGCAGCCCAGACTTCTACAATTAATTTTTCATATTTCTTTTTAAGCAGCCTCTTTCAAATCCCAACTACACACCCAAAATGAGCTACACAGACCAACTGCAAGCAGAGGAGGATCAAAATAATGGGCTCAAGGCCAGGAGTGGAGTTTCCAGGCACAAAACTCCCACTAATTAGATGGAACAGTTAAATGACAAAGTCCAGGTGAGGGCTGGGGGTTTGGAGTTGGGATTTCACACCAGAGCAGTGATCTTCAGGTGGCTTAAAGCACACATGGAAGATGTGAGGGGGGAATCTCTGTCCTTTGGCTAATGGCTGTGGGTGGTGGGATTTAGGAGGGGGGTTGGAGCATGTCAGTGTGACCAGGGCTGGGGAAGTGTGGCTGTGCTGACACAGAGGGAGCTGGGGGCTGCATTCCAGGGCTTGGCTCTGGATGCCATGCTGATCCCAAGGCTGATCCAAGCCCTGCATCAGGCAAAGATCTCCTGATTCTGAGGGGGACCCATCTCTGATGGAAGCTGAGTGAGCACCAGATCTTGGTGGATCTGGGATGTGAACTCCCCAGCAATCCTCTGCAACGGGGGATTAGTGTGAGGAGGCAAAGCTTTAGTGGGGTTACTCTGGGAGGTCATTGTAGACTGAAGGAAGAAAGGATCTGGTGTTATAAAGCCCCACAATATCCACCCAGGAAATATGCAAACACTTCAGATCTCTTCTAAGGTTATTTCCTTATTTCTGTTTTAACTCTCCCACATTTGTGGATGCAATTATTGTCCTATGGAAAAAGAAATATCCTCCCACACAAGTGAGATGAAGACTATTAATTGGAGTCAGCCACTTGTGACAAGAGCTGCTGGAAGAACAGAGAGCTGTGTTTATGGTGCTCCAGTAAGAAGCAAAGAGCACACTTTAAAATAATGATTAAATGAAACAACAGCCGTTCTCCTTCTTCTTCGAGAGCAGCAAGCCCGGCTCCAGCTGTGCCTGTCTCCCAGATGTGCCCGTGGGTCTGAGCGTGGGACTCCTGCCTGCAGACTCGTCCCGCCTGCAGACTCGTCTCACCAGATGAACCAGTTTCACTTTCAGAAATAGGAAGTTCGCCGGGAAGGGCCGGCGAGCGCCCAGACGCGTGCGGGTAACGCGGGCCGGCAGGATGAGCTTCCCGGCCCGCGGCAGGAGCCCGGCATCCTCCCTTCCCCCGGCCTCCCGGAGCGCGGTGGCATAGCCCACCGCACCCACCGCTTCACCGGGGATGGAGCAGTTCGTCAGGAAGCGTTTGACCTTCCTGACATCTTTCTGGAACAAGCTCCGTCCCCGCTCCGTGACGGAGAGCTGCTCGCTGGGGTATCTTGGCTCTGATTCCGTTTCGCTGAACTCGGAGGCGACTTCCATTTCCTTCATCCCCAAGTCCTCTCTCTGTATCGCTTTGTACGCTTTCACAGCCCGGAGCGCCGAGGAGCTGAGCATAAGCGCAGGGGACAAACTGCGTGTCCTCAGAGAAGAGGGCGAGTATGTCCTAGCCCGGCGGCTGCTGGGGGAGCCGGCCACGGGCTACGTCCCTGCTGCCTACGTGGCCAACCTCAGCCAGGGCACCTCCGCTCACCGCCCGTAAGTATCCGCTGCTCTGGATCCACAGGGGGATGGAGGCTGGGCTAGGGCAGCACATCCCTGCGCAGGGAAAGGCAGCGCTCACCCTCCACAGCGGCGGGGAGCACCAGATCCTCATCCCCTGCTTTGGCCATCAGCGGCGCTGGGACTGAGCGGGGATCTGCCCTTCTCTGGGCATCCCTGCCCCGCAGCCCCTAGAGCTCGTGGCAGTGGGGCGGAGGTGTTGGGCACAGCAAGTGAGATTTGGGGGATGCGCCAGCGGGGAGAGATGCCGGTGCCCCTTCCTGGCTGCATCGCTCTCGCACTGAGGCTCGGGGCTGCGATGCGCTGTGACGGTGGGCAGGGGTGCAAAGGCTCCTGCTTGTTCCGGCTGCTCTCCCTGTTGTTCTGCGTTAAAGGGGAGACAGGAGGAAGGGAGGGAGCTGGGGAAACTTGTACCTGAGCCCTGCCGGCTCCAAAGGGCTTGGGAGCACGGGAAGAAGCGGTTTGGGTTGGTACCTGCCAGGAAGCCCAGAGCTCTGCCGCTGCTGCTGCCATCCTGCTTGCCCAGGGCTGGGGGCTTCCTCCCGGTCGGTGCCTCTCGCAGCCGACAGGGAGCTCGGCGGATGTCCCAGCCCTCTGGCAGCTGGGGAAAGCCCAGGCTCCTCGTTGCATAAGGCAGCCTGGTCCCGACACGTCTGGCAAAGCGCCCCGAGACATGGCTGTTCCCTCTGTACCCGGCCCTGAGTCACGCCGAGTGCGGGCAGCGCGGGGCTGGGGCGGGCGTGGCAGCCCGGAGACCCCTCCGCGCTCGCCCCGTGCTGAGCGGGGTGAAGGAGAGGAGCGGGAGAAGCCCGGGAAGAGTCCCCGATGTGCGGGGGCTCTTCCCGGGAACCGGTGGGATGGGAGAGACCCTCCCTGTGCGTGCTTTGAGGAAGGCAAACCCCGTCTGGTTGGGCTGTGCTTGGACCACACCGGTGTGGACCGTGGGGTCGGCTCCCTGCCTTATTCCCACGGCATGGGACAGTTGGGCAGGCTACAGCGGAGCGTGTGTGCGTTTTTGTACATGTGTGTGTGTTCATGTGTGTGTGTGTACACGTGTGAGCACCATCCGTGAGCAGCTGGTGCCCAGCCACATCTCGGGGACAGGGACAAGGGCGATGCCACGGCGTGATGGGAGGGCAGACGGCAGGAACGTGCCCGGCTTCCCAGCCGGAGCAAGCCGTGAGCGCACAGACTCCGCGGAGCCGCAGGTCGGAGCTGGGTGGTAATTTGTTCACCTCATCACATATAATTTCCTGCGCGGCTTCTCAGACGCTGGCGATCCCAGCTAATGACGCAACTTTTGGCTTCTCACGTCCTGGCTGCCTTAGGCTGGATGGGGCTGCCTCTTCCTGTGCTTCCCTCTGTGTCGGGACCCAGCCAGCCAGCCTGCCTTTCCTTGCAGGAATTCAGTGATGAATCTCAGTGATATGACTCAGAAGAGGGGTTTGGCTGGGTCCTCCCCCCGCTTGGTGCTGTGAAGTCCCCAAACAGCACTGCCACAGCTGGAGCAGCAAAAGGCAGTTGCCAGGGATGGTGCCATTTGCTCACGGGCTCAGAGCTGGCTCTGCCCATGAGCTGCAGGTCAAGAAGTGCAAAGTGATCCTGTGCCTGCAGATGTTGCTCTCATGGCAGGACACAGGGACAGCCTCACCAGAGCACCTTCCACGCAGCACCAGGTGGTGGGTGCTTTATTTACCACAGGCTGACAGCCCAAGAGTGTAAACCTCACGGGTGTGGGATGGAGCTGAGACCTGGACAGCTTGATACAGCAGTGTCCAGACACTGATGGAGGAAATGCCCCATCCCTGGCAGTGTTCAAGAACAGGTTGGATGGGGCTTTGAACAACCTGGTCTAGTGGAAGGTGTCCCTGCCCATGGAAGGAGGGGTGGAATGAGATGAGTTTTAAGGTCCCTCCCAAACCATTCTGGGATTCTCTGATTCTATGAAACGGTCTGCAGGCAGTGAGCTGCAATAAACTGCAGCAAGTGCCTGTAAAGCCCACTCAACGGAACAGCCCTGATGCAGGCAGCCACATCTACAGGTCCTGAGACACAAACTGGCCACTGTGCCACTTGCTTGGTGGCTGTAGGGATGAGCAAACAGTGGGGTCCCAGCAGCTGCTCCCCCTGTCTGGCTCAGGAGGTACAGGGTCCCCTGAAATGGATACAGACCCATCTGTGCAGCATCCCCTTGCGCTGCTCTGACCCCTCTGCTCTGCTCCCTAGCTGGTACTTCAGCAAGATCAGCCGAAACGAAGCGGAGCAGCTCCTCCTCTCGCCTCCCAACCAGCATGGCTCCTTCCTCGTCCGGGACAGCGAGAGCAGCAAGGGCGAATACTCTCTCTCAGGTGACTTTGTGGCAGTTATTCAGATAAAATTAGCACAGGGAAAGGAGGCAGGCTGTTCTTAGGGGCAACTCCTGGTTTGCTTAGCACGGAGTGAAAAACCGGAGTGAGTTTAAAGCACTTTGCAGCACCTTGTTGAAGGGAATCGACTGCTTTCTGAAGGCGAGAGGAAAGTTAACAAAGCAGGGATGGATTGTTGAATCACTGTGGCAAAGGAAAGTGCATGGCTCCTGTCTGGGCTATGAAAGCTGTAAACATTTCACTGCAGCTTAATGATGGTTTCGTGGCACTAACTTCCAGGGTTTCATTCCAGCAGCTTTTGTCATCTGACGGTTGTTTAAAAATATGCTGCCACTCCAGATTATCAGGGCCTGGGCTGCTCCCACGTACTGAAATCTGAATTCAGGGGGTTTTGGACCAGAGTGCCATTCCGATCTGGTTTTATCCCCATAAAAGCTATCCTAGGAAAACCATGGCAAACTCCACATCCCACCCTCAGTCTCTGGGCTGTGGGAGTCACAGCTGTCCCTGGTTTATCCTCTTTGGGCAGCTCCGCTGTTCTCTGAGCAGTCCATGGTGGAATTATGCCTGACAATAAAGCTAATTAATTATCCCTGATAATAAAGCACCACCTCTGTGGTCCAAAGGAGCCCGGCTCACAATGGCCAAGAGTCCTGTGGGCCAGGAGGTGGGAGGAGAAGGGATGTGGGGAGTGGGATGGAGCAGTCCAGGTAAGAGCTGTGTTGCTTTAGGTGAATTACAAGACTGGGAATCTGTAAAGGAGAGAGGGTGAGGTCAGCAGGGAGGCGGGCAGGGGCTGATCTTTGCATGACTTGACTTTCCCCCAACCTGGGCTTCCCCGCAGTGCGCAACCACACCAAGGTCAGCCACTTCCGAATCTGCAAGAGCCCCAGGGGCAGCCTCTACATCCAGAAGGGACACCCCTTTCCCAACATGGAGGAGCTCCTCGCCTTCTACACGGAGCACTGGAAGGTCATCCAGAGCCCCCTGCTGCAGCCCTGCAGCCCCGCGGTGTGTACGCCAGCCCTGCAGGCAGCTCAGCCCTGCTCCCCGGGATCACCGGGATGGAAGAAAGGAAAGGGAAGCGAGGGAAACTAGAAATAATTAGGCTATCCATCTGGGTTTTGGGCTTTATTAAACTAAATTTAAAGCCCACCATTAGTATAGCTGCCAGCATCACCTTTGATCAGCCACGTTAATGGCACTTAAATACATTTTTGACCGGCCATTTTCTGCAATGTCTTCTCCATCTCAAAGACTGGAAACCAAGTTGTTACAATCCCCTTCAATATGGATTCTGGAAAAACCTGTGCTTCTAATTTTTTCCTGGGAATATAAGAAAAAACACATGGCTTTTATAAAGTTTTCATACCAATTAGTGCAGCACTCATAAGTCTAATTACAGTATTAATCCCAAATTGCCAACTCATTTCCTGATTAGAGTTCCATCCACTGATTATGACTTGGAAACAGCAATTAACCATGTGAATAATCCAAGAGTGAAATTGAAAGGTGTGGGATAAAAGAAATGCTTAATGAGCTGAAGTCTAAATCAGCCGTAATACGCAATAATATTAATTCACTCATTTTTATTTATTGGTAGAGATGGAGAAAAGCCACTTTTGAGGTCTGATGAGGAGTGAATTATGACTTGAACTCCTGGTATTTCGTGTAGTCTCCAAACTCTCCCCCTGGCACACCTGGGCTCCCAGCAGGGGTGATGCAGAGGATGCCCTGGGTGTTTTGTGCCCACAGTGAGGGAAGGGCAGTGCTCAGGCTCAGCCCCATGGCACACAGCTGGTGGAGCATCGTGCCCTGCTCCTCTGTGGGCACCAAGGGCTGGTGCAGGCTCCATCAGCAGGTCCTGCCTGGCTGGCTGGTCCGGGTGTGCCATTCCATGTCCATCTGGCAGACTCCCCCCGAGAGGGACAGCTGGGAGCGGCCGCGCTGGGAGTTCACCCTGCGGAGGAAGCTGGGAGAGGGCTACTTCGGAGAGGTGTGGGAAGGGCTGTGGAGGAACACGGTGCCGGTGGCCATCAAGATCATTAAAGGTATGTGGAGAATCAGATGTTAACTGTGGCCAGCTGAGTTTCTCGTTCACTGCTGTATCATTCACCCTCCTTTATTTCCTCGTCCTCTTGGTCACTGTGACTGTTTAATCAGGCAAACTGCAGTAGGACCTGGCGAGGACCCACTGGAATATTTCTGTGCACAAACCTAAGCTTGGGCTGCATGCCTGTAAAATGGCTCCAGCCAGTGGGTTTGTGATCCATGGCATCATGTCAAGTCAAACGGGTTTGTGATACATCAAATCCTGATGGAACTATGATCCTGAAAATGGGATCCAAAGCCCCGTGGAAAACAACAGCTCTGAGACACAGGTTGTGCAGACCTGAGCTTTGAGAGCAGGGGGTGGCCATGAGGAGGTAAAAAAGGTCCTTATCCCAGTTGGAGGTGCTGAGGTCCCAACGTCCCTGTGAGAAAGTGGCTCTCAAGGGCTGCGTTGGCTTTCTCCTGCAGCTGACATGAAAGCAGAAGACTTCACCAAGGAGATTCAGAACCTGAAGCGCCTGAGGCATGAGAAGCTGATCCAGCTGCACGCTGTGTGCTCTCTGGAGGAGCCTGTGTACATCATCACCGAGCTCATGCGCAAAGGCAACCTCCACAGCTACCTCAACAGTGAGTGCTGTGCTGGCCCCACGGGACGGGGGATCCTGGGGCACTGCCCCAGAATGCCCCTATGAATCTGAATGGGGACCCTAAGAGAGTGCCAGCCTGGTTTCTGTCCTGTTTGGATCAGTGGTAACACAGAGCAATCCATGGGCACTTGGTGGAGATGGTCTTGGGATCACAAAGTCTGGCGTGATCCTTTGGGTGTCCATGTGGGCTGGGTCTGTGTCAATCCCAAGGAGCCCAAGCGTGTTGGTTGGGACCTTCATCCCTCCTTCTCCATCCACCCATGGTCTGCCAGCTCCCACCAGTGCACAGAAATCTCACCGCCATGTTTGGGCAACTCCACCTTCTTTAGGAGTGAAACAGCCAAACCTCCCCATGGGTTTGTTTGTGTGCAGAGCTCGTAACAGGCCATGGACCACTCATTACCCAGTTTAATTTTCTTGGCCTCTCTTTTCCTGACCCAGCACAGTCAGTCTTGAAAGGAAACAAAACAAACTGCTCCCACCAAGACCTGTTTCTCTACAGGGTACTCCCCCTCCCACCCACACTGACCTTGTTTCTGACTGGGCCTCCAGCAGCATTTGGTGCTGGAGGAGCTGGAGCTCGCAGGTACAACAGGTTCAGAGGCCTGGAGGGAGATTTGCATGGCAGAATGTCACCTTTGGCTTTGAACAAGCCATGGGTATCTGTGTCCTTGGTGCTCTTCAGAGCCCACCCCTGTCCCATGCCTGAGGAGCACGTGGCGGTGCTGAACGCCCCACACAGCATAACCAGGACAGTTTAGGAGTTCAAATTTAAAGTTTTACATGTTCCCCGTGTCCCACATTGCCAGCACAGGGTCTCCTTCCAAACCAGAACCCCCAAAATAGATGTTGGTACATTGCCCCCAATGCTTGTATTATCTGGATTAACAGGTCCTGAAGGGAAGTCCCTGGGCACCTCCCACCTGCTCAACATCGCCTGCCAAGTGGCGGATGGGATGAGGTACCTGGAGGAGAAGCACATTGTCCACCGGGATCTGGCAGCCAGAAACATCCTGGTGGGAGAGGAACTCACCTGCAAAATCGCTGATTTCGGACTTGCCCGGCTCCTCAAGGTCAGTTCAGCGGGATGCTGTGGTCCCTCCCTCCCACCACCCTAGCTCATAAAGCTGCCCCATGCTGGAGCCGTTCCCTGCTTTCCCCAAAAGCCACGTCTCTGTTGATCACCCCATCCCTTGTGTCCCATCTCCCATTGCTTTTCAGGATGACATTTATTCCACCAGCAGCAGCACTAAAATCCCAGTGAAGTGGACGGCCCCAGAGGCAGCCAACTACCGCACCTACTCGCTCAAGTCCGACGTCTGGTCCTACGGGATTCTGCTCTATGAAGTCTTCACGTACGGACAGATCCCGTATGAAGGTAAGGCTGCCACCCCACTCCTGTGCCCTCCATCCACCTGCTGGGCAGCTCACCCATGGTCCCCAAAAGCCAGAGTGTCATGAATTGTTATATTGTCCCTTCCCCAAGGGATATGGAAGCAGCTCCTGGAGCGCGAGCAAGTTATTGTCCACTTAGGGGATGGCTTGGAGGGATGTTCAGTGGTTGCAGAGTGGGTGCAGGAGCTGGGGGCAGGAAGTTGGTCTGCATCTCCCACATCCTCTCTTCTACCACCCCTCTGGCAGAGAGACACCATTTCACAGCTCCACCAGTGACATCTTGGCCACTGCAGGGCATCCTTTGGGGACATCAGACTCAGGGGCATCTTCTCCTTCCTTGCAGGAATGACAAACCAAGAAACCGTTCGGCAAATCACCAGGGGCTACCGCCTCCCCCGGCCCAGCCCCTGCCCTCCCGAGATCTACAGCATCATGCTGGAGTGCTGGAGCGGCAACACGGAGGAGCGTCCCACCTTCCTGGCCCTGCGGGAGAAGCTGGGCTTCATCTACAGGCGGCTGCTCAGCTCCCTCTCCTGAGGGACCCCTTCCCACCACCCTTCCTGCACAAGCCCCTCCAGGCCCGCTCTTGCCAAGAAGTTCCTTCCTTCTGGTTTGCCCTCTGACAGGGCTACAAGGAAAGCACATCCCCCCAAAAAACAGCACGTGGTCCCCTCACAGTCAGGGTGCAGGGAGGTGGCCAAGGGAAAAAGCAACAAGTTGTGGAGAACTGGTTGCCAGCGCTTGGCTGTGTAACAGTTTGGAGAAGCCCCATGGAGGCACCACTCTGAGTTTACATCTTTGTTAGCTCAGTAGGGTGGGAGGTCCCTGCTGCTCCCCACACCAACGTGAAGGTTTGCAGCTCATGTTCAGTTGTGGCTCTGCTCGATTTATCTTGTAGTGTGTGTTCGGTGTATTTATCAATAAATGTGTGTGCATCCACCCACAGGAGTCCTTGCAGGGCATTGCTGGATGCTCCTCCCTCAGCACGCTGCTCTGCTCCCTCCCAGGAATCATGGAACGGCTTGGGTTGGAAGGGCCCCTAAAGTTCCATGGGCAGGGACACCTTCCACTAGACCAGGCTGCTCCAAGCCCCATCCAACCTGGATGTGAAAACTTTCAGGGATGGATTCAAGGAATCCATCAAGGACAGGTTCAAGGAAGCACTGATTTGCAGCCAGTCCCACTCTTGCAACCACAGATAAAACCATTCTTGTGTCTCTGTTCATCCAAGTACCCTTGTATGCCTCTGCCACCCCTTTCCCAGGCAGCAGCCGCACATGCCCTGAGGACTCCGCACAGTCAGCTCCTGACTGGGCTGCTCCACTCTGGGTCCTTGTCTCACTCACCATCCTGTGGTTATTCCAAGAAAAATATATGTCTGGGTTCAAACATTGAAGGCCTCCTTATCCCAGGTGCAGGCAGCAAAGGTAAAACACTACATCACCCTGTTTTGCTCTTTATCCCACCCATGGGGCAAGCCAGAAATACTCCCACCACCCCCAGCTCCTCCCTGATGCCAGGATATGGCATTACAGGGGGACCATGAGCCTCTGGTCCCTCCCAAGCCGGGGCAGAGCTTGCTCCAGCCAAGTCCCTGTTGCCTCCCTGCCCGTGCACACTCCCAGAGGCCGGGCTGTCCTTGGCAGCAGTGGAAGGACACATGGAAAAGCAGCACTGGGAGCAACGCCAAGGCTCCAGGCTGGTGCAGGCAGGGGCAGCCCAAGTGGGGCTGTTTGAAGCCCTAACACATTTGTGGCACTGGTGGCAGGAGCAGACATGCTGTGGGTGAAAGGCAACTGGCAGAGGTTTAGAATTCCTCCTGACAAGCCCATTTTGCCTGTTTGCAGGTGACCAGTGGGACTGAGCCAACAGCAACGTTGGAATTTATAAAGTTAATAAAGTTTATGCAACACTCCCCACGCCTGGGCAGCGTCCGTGCTGCGCAGAAGAGCAGAAACAAGTCTGGCTGTTAATTGAACAAGTCTCCAAGCACGAGGGGCCTGGAAAGGGGAGGCAGGAATGCAGTTTAGGGGTGGGATGAAGCCTGCTCTGTTCGTGCCCACAGAGCTGCAGCCCTGTCCTGGGAAGGCAGCAGCTCCTGGTTAGAGTGATCCCAGATGGAAAAAAGCAACAGGCTGGGTTTGGACATGGTTGCAAGAGGAAATCCTCACCTTGCTCAAACATTTTGCAGCCTGATCAAACATCTGAGCAGAGAGCACACCCATGCACAGCCCAGGTCATCTGCAGGAAACTAAAGACTGAAGCCATACCCAGCAGGTGAAGGGTTATGGTGCACTAAGGAAGGGCAGGGACACGCCTGGTGCAGGCACGGTGGGGCTGATGTAGCACAGAATCACCGAATGGTTTGGATTGGAAGGGACCTTCAAGATCATCTTGTTCCAGCCTCCTGCCATGGGCAGGGACACTTTCCTCTAGACCAGGCTGCTCAAACAGCAATAAAGACAGTAAATTTGCAGGTCTGGCTGCCACCAGATGGAGCTCAAAAATAAGCAGGAGGAGAAGGGTGTGCATGGGGTGATGGGGCCGGTGTGGGGCACAGCCATCCGTGGTGGGGTACCTGGAGAAGCCAGTGGGGCTGGCAGGGCACCAGCCCGTCAGACACATGGCCCAAAAACAGCTCACTCAGCAGTCACAGTGACCTCTTGGGGATGTGGAGGGGCAATATGGGGACGTGATGACACAGTGCTGTCCCACAGCAGTTTTCCTTCCTCCTTCTCCTCCTCCTCTGCTGCATGAAAAGCCAATCCACAGCCTGGGTTTGCCCTCTAGCACGGTCTGGTCTGCTGCGTTTTGGCACGTCTCAGAGTCATCACTTGCTTTCTGAAAGCAGATAAACTTGGTGGCCGGGGGTGGGGAGCCCAGATTTTCCTATCTGCTGCCAAGATCTCAGCCTGGGCTGGGCACTGCAGCCCCCCTCCCCCCAAAAAAATAACTGAACCAGGTTTTTCCTTAAATCCATTCCCACAAAGGCAGGAATGCTGGGGTCCCAGTCCTTCTGGAACCACTCCAGAGTGGGCACTGCAAATCCTGTGGTTAGTCCTGTTGTTACAGGTATCTCCTGCTCCATTTGCAGCCTGGCATGTGCCCCGTTTGCAGATTCAAGCATCGGAGCCTCGACCCAGTGGCATTTGGAGGCAGCCTCAGGCTAATGCCGTCTATTTCAGCTGCACAGCTCATTTCTATTTTTAAGGTCCCACATCAGCCTTTGAAGGGTGAGGGGGAAGCAAAGCTGCTGGAGGGAAATAAAGCAAACCAAAACAACCCCCAGCAGCAAGAGGCAGGGAATGTAAAGAAATACTTCTCGATGGAGGCGGCGGGGTGGCACGAGGGCTGCTGCAAGGGACGAGAGTGAGCAGAAAACACCAGCGAGTTTTTAGCAAATATGTGAATTAAACAACAGTCAAAACACCACAGAGTGAGCAGAGGGGGGGCACATCAGTCCCTGAGGAGTTGATGCCATGGGAGGTGGGTGCTGGCCCCTCCAATATCAAGCCCTGTACGAAGAAGGGGATTACTTAGGGAGGGGTGCAGTGTATGGGGAACCCCTTTCCTTGTCTTGCTTCTACTGCCCAATGTTTCCCTTGCTATCCCACCACAGCAGCAGCATGAGGACACAGGAAACCAGCTAGAATCATAGAAGCACTTAGGTTGGAAAAGCCCTCTGTCATTGAGTCCCACCACTAACCCATGTCCCCAAGTGCCACATCCACAGGGCTGTTAAACCTCTCCAGGGATGGGGACTCCACTGCCCGGGACAGCCACTTCCTATGCTTGGTAACTCTTTCAGTGTGGAAGTTTGTCCTGATATCCAACCTAAACCTCTCCTGGCACAACATGAGGCTGTTCCATGGCATTGTGAAATGAGAGTTTTCTCTCATCACTTGTAACTTGAGCAGAGAGACACCCACAGCAGAGAAGATGGAAACAGAACAAAAATAAATGTGCTTGGCTGTCAGATGCTTTTCTATGTCTGAATGCTGTGAAGGGGCAAGAAAAGCCCTAAAAGCCTTTCAGTCCCCAGCAAAAAAGGCAATGCCAAGGGCTTTGCCCTCAGAAATGCCATGAAGATGCCCAGGAGCACATCTGGGGGGATCTGGACTCTCCCTGTATCTTCACTCCCAGCAGAGGAGTCTGAGTCTGTGACACTTTACAGACATTCAGAAAAACAGCCTTGGATTCAGCAGGGTTTTTCCAGGCAGTTTTGCTTCACTGGACAGGGAACCATGGGCACAAGAGCAGCCACTGACGGGTGCTGCAGTCCCTGCTGCAAATCCAACCCACCCCAGAGCAATGTGGGAATGAACTTAACCTCCATCCAGCATCCAAAAACTGGATAGGGGAGCATCCATGTGCTCATGGCATCGCAGAGCAGCTCACTTAGCGCTGGATCAGGCTGGGGAATGGGCCCAGATGAAAGCCAGGGATGTAGGATTGGTGCCTTTGCTCTACAGCTGCCTCCCCTGGGTGCCTAGGAACAATTTCTGGGTTTGTCTCTCCATGATCATGAGACCAACAAGCAAATACAGTAATATTGACTTTACCTTTGTGTGCCCACACTGATTTACAGGTTTGCAAAAAAATACTTGTCTCTCCAAAATACATGGCTTTTGCTGGGAACCAGGATCAGAGGAGATCCCTGAGGCAGCCTGGGGGTGAGCAGCACCCAAAGGGCTTTCCTGGGCCATGAGAAGACCCTGGAGCGGTGCCACAACCACACTTTCCAATCAGCCTTGCCTTGCCTTACTCAGAAAGGGTTTATTTTACCTTTATTTCCCCGTGTTTAGTGAAGTTTAAAGGCTGCCATGTGCTTCCTGGGATGCGCAGCCCCCCCAAGAACAGCAGTTTGCTGCCCCACTGAAGTCACATCAGAGCAGTTGCTGCCATGGACATGGGGGTCACCCTCAGGGTGCTGGCAGCCCCTGGGGCCCAAACTGCTCCAGACTGCTGGAAGCCCCCTGAAGCCATTCCCTTTGGATGCACACACTTACACAGGGGGAGCAGAGGTGCCAGTGCTGCCCTGGCCCCTCTGAGGGACAGGGGACACAGACCCTCTGCCCCAAAAACAAGGACCCATGCCTGGGGAAGCAGAGCTCAGTGAAAAGCTTACTCAACACTTTCCACTGTCAGAAACAACAGAGCTGGAAGTGACCCTGGGTGCCCCTGCAGAGCAGACAGAAATCAGAGCAGCCACTTGCCCCCAGCTGCTCCCTGCCCTTTGCCCTGCCTGCCTGGGACACCAGGAAGGAAAGTCACGGCTCAGGGGTCCCATGGCCTCAGCTGCCACCGGGGCTGCAGTCCCTGGTGCACGCAGGGACAGCCCCCCTCCTCATGCTGTGGCTGGAAGATTTGGCTCCTTTAAATCAACCTCTGCCAAGTTTTTTTTCTGCTTTCCAGCAGGAACAAAGGTGCTCCCTTCATGCAGGCACCTGCAGGCTCTTGTTTTCCCAGCTCTCAGGCTGCTCACAGAAGGATCAAACAGCCAAACTGACTAATTGAAGGCAAAAATCAGGCAAAACAGCACATGGGCCAGCTGGGATCCAGGGCTGCCAAACCTAGCGCAGCCCTTGAGCTGCCAGCCACACCACGGGCTCCAGCCCGATATCCAGATCCACAAAATGCACGTCCTGAGCAAGCCTTATCTCTCTATTCATTATGGAGGGGTCACTGTGCACCCAAATCCTTCCCCCAGCCCCAGCCACACCTGCTCAGGTCCTGGCACTCGCTCCTGCCCCTCGAGGTACCAAAGCAGGGCAGGGCAGCCGTGTGTTCGGGGAGCAAAACAAGTTCAGTCCCAGCAGGGACAGGCTGTGTAGCCAAGTAAGGAGAGAAGAGGGTGAGGGAAGGCGCTTGCAACACCAGCAGAGCCCAGCCAGATCCCGCTCACATGCGAAACACACACGGCCCAGTGAGTCAGGCTGGCACGTGGTATCTGGCACCACCACATCCTGCTGCTGCGGCCAGGAGCTGTGCCATGTCCTGGTCCAGCCCCACCAACACCCCCAGCACCGCTCTGCTCCCCCCTCCACAGACAAAGAACAACCCACAGCGTTTTAAAAGGCTGCTCGAGTTTATTCGTTGCCATTGTACGAGTTTAAGAAAAGTTACGGAGTCTGCTTGGAGAGGGCTTAGTTACACTGGGACAGAGTAAAAAAGGCCGGAGTGGAATCGTCGGGGTCGCTGCACTTGTCCATCAGAAAGCAGCACCTTTTCCTTGGAGCAGCCAGCTACTCTACAGGGGAGGGAGGGAGCAGCCGCCGACCCGCTCACACCGAGGGCTCCGCGCTGGACTCGCTGACGTGGCGCCTCCGTCCCGCGCCCGGGGCCGCCACCACGGCACAGGCTATCGGTGCCGTGGCCACCCGCAGAGCTCCCAAGCTGCAACACAGGGCAGACAGAGAGTCAGCAATCATGCCAACCCTAAAACGTGGCGTTACTGCTCTGCATTTATTCCTGCAGCCCCGGGCATGGTCCATTGGGTCAGAATGCACCTTGGGGGATGCAGCAGGGATGTGCCCAAGTGCCCCAGGTGCTGCACCGGTGCTCCCCCGTGTCACCTCTAAGCACTCACCTCTCCTGGGACTCTGACACCGTTGTCATGGCTGGGTGAGTCGTCTTCCCAAAGAAGAAGCTGGCCCACCACTGGCCGGGGTCAGACTTGGGCAGGTCTGGGGAACAGTGCATGACAGGGAGAGTCCAGGTCACTGCAACCTGGGCAGCCCCATGGCCACCCCAGCCTCATCCCACAGGAGAGGCTAGGTCACCTCCAGTAAGATTTCCCAAGGAGGGACTGGGAGCAGTGTCCCCCTGGGCCAGGACAGGTGACACTTACCCGGGCCATGGGGGATGACCTCCCCAGAGTACTCTGAGCTGCAGGAGCTGGTGCTGGATGTGGAGCTCAGGCGCCCTGTGGATAAATCACGGCCATCAGAACCCCTGCTGACCCATGGTCGTGCCACAAGAAGGAAAGCACAGCCTTGGCATGGCTGTCCCTGGGTGCTATCGCTCAGCCTCATCACTAACTCGCTCCAGTGCTTGCCCAGTTTAGGGCCGGGCCAATAAAAACCACTAGGAAGGGAATACTGGAGAGATTCCAAGAGCAGGGAGCAGAAAAACACCTGAACACCTCTGTAAGAAAAAGCCTGCAGCCCCAAGGACATAATTTAGTGGCTTTGAGAGGCCTCTGCAGATGAATTGAGGCCAAGAGGATGCAAATTCCTGTGTATAATCCATGCACTTTTAGTACAACAGCTACGAGCCTGCTGCTTGTTTCAGCTCAGGGGGAATCCTTTAATTCCCTCTGGTTTAAGCAATCCATTAAATCAGAAAGTCTCTCCCGGGTGAAGTACCAGGAGCTACCATTGCCCACACTGGTCTTGCAGCTCATTTCTGAAGCAACAGTGCAAGGTGAAACCACCCACTCTGGCCCCTACAACCTTCGTAACAACTGAAGGAGATTTGAGCCCCCTTGCCAGCTGGTACAGCGGGGCTGGGGGGCCCAAAGGAGGGCTTGGGCAGCAGCAGGGACACTGCTGGCTGTCCCCTTTCCTCAGCAAACGCTCACATGGGGCTGCAGCTGAAAGCACAGACCTGAGCTCAGCTCCATCTCTGCTGGAGCCACATCCCCCACACCTGGCAGAGACCCTCATATGCTCACCCACCACCCCAAGCCCACGCCAGCCCCCAGCCTGCCCTTACTTCTGCGATAGTTGTGCGTGGCCATGAGCGAGCCGCTGGATGGGATGGATGCCATGGTTCCTGATCTTGGTTCTTGTGCAGATCTAAACCTGGGAGCACAGAGGCAGCTGTCAGCACCCACCCGGACCCAACCCTGCACCCCCGAAAGCTGCAGGGGTGTAAATGGAACCAAAGTGACTTCTGGAGAAATGGGACGTGCAACCCTGCACTGGGAGCAGCGGCTGGTGCTCACTGCACATGGATTAAATCCACAGAGCTCCAAGAGCTATGTGCAAAGCCAAAATAATTCCCCTCATACACGATCACCTGCCCAGAGCACAGTCTGGCACAGCCCCTTCCCGACACCCTCCTCCTTCCAGGGTGTTTTTCTTGCAGAAATCCAGCTCCCCTCCTTGGATCAACATCTGGAGTTACAAAATCCCAGGCGGATGTTGCATAAGGAGCAAAGAAGCATTCAGCTGGGGCACATACCGGGGGTGTTCCGGCAAGGAGTTCCAGCCCCAGCCTACCCTCACTCAGCAGCCTCCCCATCACCCACCGCCGGGACAAACCTGCCCGTCCTTCACCTCTGATGTGCTTCAACTCCAGTTCTGAACTGGAGAAGTTTTGTCCCCCCTCTTCCGGGTACAAAACACCTTCCTGCCAGCAGCTGACTCTTCCCACACTCCGACCCCTTCTTCCCCAAGAAAGCTCTCAATAAGCCTCAGGGGACCACACACGCCAGCCGCCAACAGCTGGCGGACACCGAGCCCCACCCGGGACAAGCAACCTTTCCCCGGCGGGGAAACCAAGGAGCGGCGAACTCCCAGCGCAGCCCCCCCGGGCAAAACAAACGCGCCGCTCGCTCGGGGCCGCCCCGTTCCCCCCGATCCCCCCGCGGGCAGCGCACCTGGGCTGTGTGCGGGGTCCGGCGGGCAGGGTAGGGCAGGGGGGGTCCGGAGCGGTGTCCGCTGTCCGCTCGCACCGCACGGCCTGAGCCGCGGCGCTGCCGCTCCCCCGCGCACGGCGCCTTTAAGGGCCGCGGCCACGCCCCCCCCGCCGCGCCCGCCCATGGCAGCCGGGGCGC
>VXAD01004191.1:376225-403186 GCA_013399195.1 Dicrurus megarhynchus | reverse complement strand
TTCCATCTCGCTGTTTCCCTTTGACTTCAGCCTTCCATCCTTCCATCTTCCCATCCCTCCGTCTTCCACCCCTCCATCTCTCCCCACNCCCGAGGAGGGAAAGGATGGGGCTGGACCATTCCTTCATCCCGCAGATGCGTCTTCCCGCAGGTGGGAAATAACACGCAAGCCATGGTGCTTCAGGACATGAAAATCCTTCTAAAGGTTGTGCATGAGGAGGAAAAACTGATAATCTCCCCTCCCTCCCCCCCCCCGCCTTTAGAATTACAGAATCCTCGAACGATTTGGGTTGGAAGGACCTTAAAGATCATCTCCTTCCAACCACCCTGCCATGGGCAGGGATGCCTTTAGCTCCCTGGGGAAGGAATAAAAAAAACCCAAAACCCCAATTCCCGAAGCGATCCTGCATCTCCCCCCGTGTGCCAGGGGTCTGCAGGGGGGAGAGGGACCCGCACCCAGCACTGGGAGCTCCGGGGCCGGGCATCAGAGTGGAGCCGTAAAACGGCCAGATCCGGGCTGGCTGGGTTCAAGGGCAGGAGGGACGGGACAGCCGCGGCTCCTGCTGCCCAGGGAAGCTTCTCGCTGGGAATGTTATCACCCGCATGACTGAATCGCTCTTAGAGCAGCAAACTCCTCCTGACCTCCTTTACTTCTGTGGGCAGATTCCTGAAATTGGATTTTATTAGACGTCAGATTAAAGCTCCTAATTGTGCCCGGTTTGTGTGCAGCTGCAGAGTCATGGCAACGCCGGGAGATGCCAGGACAGCTCCCCGGATATATTCGTTTGCGTTTTTAGCCTCCTCCCTCTGTTCCATCCAGTTTCATGGCAGCAAAATATAATAAACCCTCCCCGTGCAGGCTCAGAGGAGCCCTCGGCAGCCCCGCTGTTCGCAGCCCTGCTCGGGGGAGCAGGCGAGGGCTATTTTTGTCCACCCCGTTTTGCAGACACCCTGTTGTCACCTGAACTGTGCCCAGCTGGGGAGTGGTGAGGGCAGCCCGGGAGGACGGGCACCATCGGCTCCTCCCAGGGCACCCCACGACATGGAGGAGATGCCCTCGGGTTTGGAAAGAGCGAGAAGGCAGCGGGAGCAGCCCCGAGTCGCAGGGAGGTTTTCCAGGGAGGAAGGGCACCTTCGAAGCATCGATGACGTAGCCCTGGGAACTGGGGGTCTCCGCGAGGGCGGTGGAGGGCAAGATGCCGAAAAACACGGCATCTTGCTGAGACCTGGAGGCTGGACGTGGCAGCCCGAAATAGCCCGGCTGGCCTCCTCCGGGGACAGGCTGGCTCTGACCCAGCACGGGCAGAGCTGCCAGACGAGGCCGGGCACCCCCGGGCGCGTGGTCCAGCGGGAAGGTGGGGCGAGGGGAGGACAGCCTTTCCCGAAGGGCTGGGAAGGGGCTGCCACAGGGGGGCTCTTTTGACGCGCCTGCCTCTTCCCCCGCAGCCTCCCCCAAAAGGCAGCTGCGTTCCCACCGCCCTCCCCAGCGCCGCCCGCCCCGGCCAGCCCCGCGTAGCCCAGCAGCATGGGGAAGGAGAAGACGCACATCAACATCGTCGTCATCGGGCATGTGGACTCTGGGAAATCCACCACCACCGGGCACCTCATCTACAAATGCGGGGGCATCGACAAACGGACCATTGAGAAATTTGAGAAGGAGGCTGCCGAGGTGAGGAGCCCGCCCCTCAGCCTTGCCCCCACCCCGCATTCCCGCCCGCGGGGATGCTCCACACCGATCCCCACGAGTATCCCGCAGGCAATATTCCCCTTCTGCTGGTGCTGCCCTTCTCTTACCTTCTATTTCTCCCTCTGTTCCCATCTATTTTTCTCTTTCTGCACCCCTGGGTCTTCCCGACTTCTCTGGCCTTGGGAAAATAGGCCATTTGGGCGCTCGCCACCCTCTTTTCCGGAGCTGGGGGACTCCCAGCTGCCGGCTGTTAATGAGGGCAGGGGCACGGCGAGGTCTGCAAGATGGGTTAGGGAACCAGCAGTAATCACCAGGATTCTGGAAAAGCCACACACCATGGTGCTTCAAGGCATGAAATTCCTTCTAAATATGGTGCATGAGGGGGAAAACCTGATAATCCCTCACTGCCTAGGTCAGGGCTGCCTGAATTTCAGTCTGAAGCATCAGTTTCCAGTGCCTGCTGGGGACAAGGTGCAGCATCAGCTGGACCACTCATTTGATCCAGTTGAGAAACCCCATTCCC
This sequence comes from Dicrurus megarhynchus, assembly GCA_013399195.1. Lineage (NCBI taxonomy): Eukaryota > Metazoa > Chordata > Aves > Passeriformes > Dicruridae > Dicrurus > Dicrurus megarhynchus. The sequence continues at coordinate 400,977 of VXAD01004191.1, read as the reverse complement.
GTTTTCCTCAGGCAGGTGGTCTGCTGTGTAGTTTGATTGGTAGCCTACGCTACAGAAAAGCTGGCTGGAAATCTGAGTATTTAAGCTAAATTCTTTTGTTTGACCCTTATAATGGGGGCATTTGTAACAATTTTATCGTGTGTGCATTTAGAAGCTGTCGCACAGCAAAGCACCATCCGATACCTATAATGTGGCAAACCCCGAGATTAAAGAGGAAGAAACAGTCTTGGGAAGAAAAATGTGAATTGGGAGTCCTGAGAAATTAATAATGGTAAATTCTAGAGAGGTGGGTGAGCCGGGAACAGCCTGGCTGTGTTATCCATAGGGCAGCTCCTGTCACTCAGAAGATGGCTTGTCGTCATCGCTCTGGGAATCTTTAATGCAGATACCCCTCCTTTCTCTTTTTTTTTTTTTCCCCTGGTCTAGATCCCAGATTTCATTGACAAAAAAAAAATGTACAGAGCTGCCACTCTTGATTTTGTATTCTGCTGTCTGTCTCCACCTTTTTAATTTGCTGATAGCATCTGAGCTAAATCCCTTATTTTCCTGCCTTACTTTCAGCCTTTTTTCCCCCATCCTTAAGCAAAGAGCCTCCTCCTTCATACAAAATGATCCCTTTCCCTTGGTTTAAAATGATTGCTGATATGCTTCCATAAATTCCCCCCCTTTACCTATGAGGTCAGATAAGGCACGATAAGGTTATCGTCGATGTGATTGCAGTGATTTTAATTGAACAGACACTTTCACTGACTTGCCAGGATCTGCGGGCACCGGAGGCTGCTATTAATAGCCTATTGACTGAGCTTACAGACTCCATTTTCTGATGCAGGGCTGGGGAAGGGTTTGCTTCCATTAGGTGGCATTCACAGGAAATGGAGGCCTGCGTGCACCCAAAAAGCCAACAAAAAACCCAGGGTCTGTTATTTTATTTAAGAGAAAAGGGTGAGGATTTCTCCCTTTTTTTTCTTCTGATTCAAGGGCAGAGGTAACAGTATCTCTGAAAGAGGAGTTGTTCCGTTTCAAAAAAAAATAAATAATCAGTATTTGTGGCCTCCGAATAGAAAGCTGTCCCTCCGCTGGGGTTCGATCAGGGAAAATCAGGCTATTTCTGGCACCAAACAGGGAAGGTATTGTGCAGAGCTAGATAATACCCTGGGTTTTTCAACACCAGCTCTGGGTAACTGAATACACCCCGTGAAAGGAGGGAAACTGCTTGCTAAATAAAGGATCTCATTTGTCTTCACGTTACGTGTGATGCTGAGCTCTGGGGGGGCCTCACTCGTGACGAGCATCTGGTTGTGTGTGTGCGGACATGGCTGATGGCAAGAAGGTGCTGATTCCCTCTCATCTGCCATGGGAGAGCCAGGGGTCTACTCTGTGCCTCAGTTTCCCCATCCAGAAGGGAGGGAATAGGCTGCTGCTGGGGGGAGAGGCTGTGGGATGTGCTGGTTGACCTCCTGCCTGAGAAGAGCCCATTGTTAATGCAATGCACAACTGCACCATTCCCTGCTGTGTCTCCATTTCCAGCAGTAAATGAGCACACTCTGATGACTCCTCCCTGTTCCCTGGCAAGGGGGAGTTCGATGTGCATGCTGGAAAGGGTTAACCTGGCTCCATCCCTGGAAGTGCTGAAGGCCAAGTTGGATGGGATTTGGAGCAACCTGGTCTAGTAGAATGTGCCCCTGTCCATGGCAGGGGGGTTGGAATGAGGTGACCTGTGAGGTCTTTTCCATCCCAAACCATTTTTTGATTCTAAAAACCTCCAAGCTCCTGCTCTACCCCCTCCCTAAATCCAGTGTCAGAAGGATGCTCAGGAACAGAGACTTGATTCTGGATTTTTCCATCCCAGTAAGAGCTCACAGCTTCCCAGCAGACATGGGGCATCACCTCCTCGACCTGGCATCCCCTCTGAGGAGGGGAAGTCTTGCCCCTGGCTTTAGGATTTGCCCGTAATCCTCCAGAGCAAGCTGCAAAGTCATCGCAGCACTCAGCTGTTATGAAACAGGCTGTCACCATTAATTCCTTGTGCTGGCTGGGAACAGGGCTGGAGTGTGGGAGATGGAGCAGACCAGCCCCCGGGCACGGTGTGGGCAGGCCAGGTGTGGATGTGATGCTGCGTTCTCTTTCTTGGGGAGGCTCATCACTGGAGCAGTTGCCATTGGGAAGTGCTTCCCTCTGAGCAGTGGTTGATAATGGGCCAGAAGAAACTGTGGCTGCAGAGAGCAGAGGGATGGATGGATGGATGGATGGGAGCAGGGTATCCCAGCTCTGACCTTGCATAGCAGTAGACCATTAAATCATCTGCAAATGACCTAAATTCCTTTCTCTACCTTAAAACTCCCTTGTGTCTGACGCCAAGAGCTGATGGCTGCAGCCCATTTTAACCCCTTGCTTTGGCCAGACTCCCCTGACTGCCCCAGCACACAGCGTGGTTAGCGAGGGTGGGCTTGTCGTGCCCCATCTCCACTTTAGAAGGATCCCAGCTCAGACTGGGAGCATGACCTCCGTGCTGGAGGGAAATCCAGCTCTCCCTGGTGCCGTGATGTCAAAGGGCTCCAACCCAAAGGAGAAGGCACTTCAGAAGTGCCACCGTGGTTTTACCAGAAAATGTGCTTTATCACAGGGCAGAAAGATTTACTGGAGCTAATCTCCCCCAGCGTGATTTCCTGCATTACAATGTTGGCTGAGATTTTGGCCATTTGGCAACGACAGTTGGTCTGGCTGCAGCTCACAGTAGCTTTTCCTGTGAATTTGCACACTCTGTGGCAAAAATCAATCATGTTTCTATTCTGCTTGTAGCAACCATCTCTCATTTCATTTTCTTTTAACCCATTCCACTCCTACACCCCTGCCAGTTTTGGGCTCACTCATGCAGCGATGCCCTTTCCCACTAACCAGCTGCCTCACAGGTCTGAGTCATGGATTAAGAGCACAGAATCATGGAATTGTTTAGGTTGGAAAAGCCCTCTAAGATCGTTGAGTCCAACCATTAACCCAGCACTGCCAAGCCTACCACTAGACTGTGTCCCTTCGTGTGCATCTCTGTGAAACCATGGAAAGTAAAACAAAACAAATCTCATAAACAGACCTTTTTCAGTAACTCCATTAAGATCAGGAAATGGGATAGGTATATAAATATCCTCTCAGAGACATCTAGTGTGACAAGAAGCAGCTTTCCATGTTTCTGTACAGGATTTCCCAGCAGCAGTGCAGGACCATGGTGTTTCATGGAGGAGACCTCATGGGTTGCTGCCTTCAGGTCCTGCCCATTCAGCCCCGCTCACAAATTCACTTCATGGCTCTTCTTCCAACCTCTCCTGCATCCTGTTGAGGAACACGTTGAGAACAACATCTCCTTTTGCCTGTATTTGTTAGTAAATAGACCACAGCTCTCACTGAATTTAGGGAATTTTGCCTTTAATGTTTGCAGTGTGACCCTGTGTGAGCTTGGGAAGTGCCCCGGAGGGTGGGAGGCCATCACCAGTGCTGTGGGCTTGGGTTTCTCACTGGTTCTTGCCTCTGTGTTGGCCAGATGGGGAAGGGGTCCTTCAAATACGCCTGGGTGCTGGACAAGCTGAAGGCCGAGCGCGAGCGTGGCATCACCATTGACATCTCGCTGTGGAAGTTTGAGACCACCAAGTACTACATCACCATCATTGATGCCCCTGGCCACAGGGACTTCATCAAGAACATGATCACCGGCACCTCCCAGGTGAGAAATGGGGCCCAGGGGGTGGGGGCCTGCTGGAGGGGGGAGGCTGAGCCTTGTTCACAAGCCCAAGGTCACATAGGTGCAGTGGGAGTCCTTTAGGAGGTGGGGAGATCAGAGAGCAGACATCGAGGAGTGTCCAGCAGGGTCCACCCGAGAGACTGGGTGGCACCAGGGGACCCAGCACACCGTGGTCCTGCACCTCCCGTGGTGTCTGGGACAAAGAGTGTCTTTGGGCACAAAGAGGTGGTTTCTCCACCCCATTCCCACCCACATGAGAAGGTGGGATGAATGTGGCCTGCCTGGGAGCTGGGATACTGCGAGCTACAGGCCTTTGTGTGAGGGTATCTCCACATTATTTTAGCCTCAGCCAAATGAGATGTACAGGAAAATTCCAACAGTCCACTGGGTTTTATCGGATAAAGGAGCCTCCACAGATCTTTTTTCCTTCCTTTTCCTCAAAACAGCTGTCTTTGTCTCACATCATATTGCCAAACACAATGGTCTGCCCTTCCTGAGTAGGGTGGTTTCCCCTCATTGCATTGTGGGACATTCCTGCATCTCCCTGTGACTGATGGTGAACCCCACCACATGCCCAGTGAGATTTCCACTGAGGTGCCAGCTGGGCTGGGCATGGCTTTCTGCCAAACCCAGGCAGCTTCTGCTGGGTGTTCTGGGTACAAGAGTAATCCGGGGAACAGTTTCCATGGCTGGAGTCACACCCATCACCCAGGGAGGTTTTTTGCAAGGCTTCAGGGGGGTTTTAAATAAAACCTTGTCTGTAGATGACCAAGACGAGGTGCTGGTCAGAGTCCTGCATCCAGGAGGGATCCACCCTGGTTTCCCACCCACAATGCAGAACCGTGTGGGGTTGGCAAGTCTGAAACAGCACAGCTGGGTCAGTTTTGAGGTGGATCAGCGGGGTTATGGGTAGCAGCTGGCAGGGAGTCATCTGGAACCCCCTCAAAGCCCTCAGGGGTGTCACCAGGGCCATGCTCTCTGGGGACAGCAGCAGTTAATTTGCTCTCTCCCCCTAGGCTGACTGTGCTGTCCTGATCGTCGCTGCCGGCGTGGGTGAATTTGAAGCCGGCATCTCCAAGAACGGGCAGACCCGCGAGCACGCCCTGCTGGCTTACACCCTGGGGGTGAAGCAGCTCATCGTGGGCATCAACAAGATGGATTCCACAGAGCCCCCCTACAGCGAGAAACGCTACGACGAGATCGTCAAGGAGGTCAGCGCCTACATCAAGAAGATCGGCTACAACCCGGCCACAGTTCCCTTCGTGCCCATCTCGGGCTGGCATGGAGACAACATGCTGGAGCCCTCTCCCAATGTAAGTGTGCCTTGGGTTAGACTTCTCCCCCCACCCCGGGCATCCTGACCCGGGCTGAAGATGAACTCCGTGCTCTGCAAATATTTCATGAGCCTGTGCTGGCAGCACAGATGATGTGTCACAGAGCTCTGCTTGGCCTCGGGCAGGATGAATGGGCTCACTGTTCATGGGTGCTGTGCCCTGGCCAGGCACCCCAGCAGCTAAACATGGGCGTCTTCAGGAGATGATCTGTCTGGCTTTGCTTCTGGGCCGGGATTTGAAGTTTTTGCCTTGTCAGAACTCACGGTGACGTTAGAGCAGCAATTGTCACTCTCAGCAGGAGCAGCGGGTGTGTTTTTAGGGCATTGTTTTCCGAGGGGAACAACACAGTCTGGTGTCAGGCTTGGAGCAGCTCCCACCCTGCAGCCAGGCCCCCTCCTGCTGGGTCTCAGTCCCCTTTCCCACTGATGCTCTGTGTCACTGCGGTGGCCAAACCTCCAGTTCCAGTGCCAGGATCTCACTCCCAAAGGTGACGTTTTCTCGAGGAAGTACCAGGTTTCCCATGCCAAATCCACAGCTCCCTAAAGCATCCATTTGGGGCTGCTCCTTTCTCAGTTGGTTTTTACTCCCTCTGTGATGAGGATGGTGGGGAGACAAAGGCAGGGTGCTCTGGGTGGGCCTGTGCCATCAGTTCATACAACAGAAGGAAGAGCTCAAGAAGGATGGAGGTTTTTGGCAGGCAAAACATAACACTTGTTATTCTGGCACTGGTTTTGTTGGAGAAAAAGCTACCCCAGGGTTGGCCTTCTAAAGAAATGATGGGCTGGAAAGTTCTGCCCAGAGGAAGGTCCCTGCTCTCCTGATGACTTCTGTGTGACCTTGAGCAAGTTGCTCAGATCAGACCCCCAGGAATCTCTTGTGAAACCAATGGGAAATTTGATGCTTAGGGGAACTTCAGGACATCACCTGTGGATTACAGGGCAGGAATCTGTGACACAGGAGGCAATCCATGAGTCCAGCAGCAACTGAGGGAGGTCAGGGATCACAAGCCTGAGGGAGGGGAGTGCTGCAATGCAAACTCACACAGTCATGAAACACAGCTCCTGCCCTGCACAGGAAAGGCAGCTCACTTGGGATGGCTTGGAAGGAAGGAATTACTGGGGTTCTTGGGAGATTCCTGTTCCCTGAGGAGCAGAGCTGGGATAAAGGTCAGCCATGGCCATGCCAAACCCAGCACCCAGTTCCTGGGTGCCTCAATCAGGCAGGCTCCAAATGTCAGCAGCTGCTGGGCTGGGAAGATGATCCTGAACAATTCTCCTATTAATAGGCAGCAGAGGGCAGGCACAGAGCAGGAGGGGCTCAGTGCCCCCTTCCTCCAGAGGGGTCTCAGGGCAGGTTCCCAGTGTGATGTGCTGCCTGAGAGAGAAGGCAGGGGGTGAAATAACTCTCTCCTTTGTTCTAAGCTGCCTGAGCTGGGGAATCGGGAAGAAAACCTGTCCTGGTCTGGAACAGCATGAGCTCTGCTGGAGAGGGTGCAGGGACAGACTCCTCCTCCCCATATTGCACCATGTCTAGGAAAGCTTAAGCAGGAACCTGGTGTAGATGTCTCTTCTCTCCTTCCTCGCCTGAAAAAGCTCTGATTATTTTCACTTGTAATTTTTGGGCAGGTTTCACTGAAGCACAAGGCAGTCAAGTGACTTGTCTGCCTGTCAGGGGATTTATCAGAAAGTGGGGATTAGAGCCATGATGTCCCTGCAGCTCCTGTTGCCTCTGAGCAAGGGGGGTGTGGTGGTACATCAGGCTGGAACCAGCTCTGTGTGGGAGACTCCAGCCCACATCCCTGTTGCACAGAATCCCAAGGCCAGCTGCAAAAAATGACAGCTGGGCTGTGCTTCCGTCAAAGTTTGGCATTTGAGAGCTTTTTGAGAAATGGGGTGTCCTGTGAAGCAGCTTTGTGATGCTGCAGCTGGCAGAATGGGGCCATTCCATGTGGTTTGGGAGACTTTCACCCCATGGGATGCTGCAACCCAAACACACCCAGTCTCTGGTGCTAGGGAGTGTGGTGGCCTGGGGCTGTAGCTTCAACACTGGGGTGTGTGGGTGGGTGTGTTGAGGTGCTCATGGGCTGGGGAAAGTCAGGGAAAGGCAACTGCTCTGTAAAATAGACTTTGAGTGTAAAAGAGCTGGAGCTCAGCTGTTATTTTGGGGGGCTGGAGCCTGTCTACCTCCAGGATTTGGTCAGATCCTGCTTTTGCCATAGGAGTGGTGGAGTAGGAATTGCTCTTTGGGAAGCAGATTTGGGGAATACATGACAGTGGTTTTATTTGGGTGGCCATAGGAGGCAGCACAAACCAGGTTTTACAGATGCTTTTCACCCTCAGGCCATGCTGAGGTTTTGCAGAGATTTATTCCCAGAAGGCATCTAAGTTCGTCTTTATCTGCTTCTCGGCATGTCAAAGTTCCCTGGAGAGAGGGATGGCTCTGACAGCCATGTGTCATGGGCAGAGGTGGTCGTTTTCCCGTGTGCCAGAGCTGTGTGGGGCAGAGGGATGGGAGCTGTGGGCACTTGGTGGCTGCCATCCTCGAGAGCAGAGCCCGTGGGCAGGTGGCCACGGGGCAGCTGCTGGCACAGGTCCCTGCCTGGCGTTTGGGCCATGCCACAGCAGAATGGGGGAAGGTCTGAGTCATCCTGCAGATGACATGAGGCTCCCTCGCTGCCTGGATGGAGTTTTCATTTTGCCAAGCTGTTAGCTGGCGCTGGGTCTGGCTGCACAGCAAGAGCTGCCGTGCCCTGGGAAGAACCTGCTGCAAAAGTGTCCCCAGGCTTCCCCTGCCACTGCCACCAAGAAAGACAAGTGGTGTCAGACACGACCCTCTGAAGGGGACTGACCTGAATGCTTTGGATGCAGGCTGAGTTCCCTGGCTGCATCCAGTCTTTCCCTCTCTCCTCCCCAAAGCTGGTGCAGATTGCAGGACAGGAAACCAGCCTTGGCATAGCCACTTCCTCCAGGGATGGCTGTGAAACTGGGGGCACTTTGGGGGTCTTGCTTCACCCCAGCCCCCCATGCCCACTGCACTGTGCCACTGGTGTTGGTGCTAAGGGAGAAAAGCCACATCCACAAAGTGGGTGATGGATTTGGGGCACACAGGAAGCATTTGACACTGGAATGGGAAAATACTGTCTAACCCTCTCTGTGCAGAGGCAGAGGAATGGCCTTGCAGACTCTGATCTCTGCTTGTTGTATTAGGGTTGTCTCAGACCCAGGACTAAATTTTTCTTGCCAGCAAGCTCCAGGTGTTGCTACAACACCCGGATGTGCAGCACCATCCCAATAAAGCACTGCAGTTCCCTGCATTAAACCATGGCTGCTGCCAAGCGCATTTCCATTCCTCTCCACCTCCTTCTGGCCAATTTTTAGTTTCAAAAATCCAATTTAGGTCAGGAGAAGGGAACATCTATGAAAAAAAATCCTGTCCCTCAGCAGCTGGGTTTCCAGCATCCTCCCAAGCCAGGGTTTAGAATCCAGACCTTGGAGGGGTGATAGCAAGACTGAGTGGGGAGAAGCATTTGTCTGGGGCTCGCCTTGGAGGAACTTGGTTCCCAGGACTGAAGATTGAGCACTTTGTAGCTGCAGACCCTGTGGTCCCTGTGCTGGAGGCAGCATTCCTGGAGGGTGGGATCCAGGCAGCTGGTGCAGTGCCCATGGGTTGTGTTGGAAGTGGGGCTGTGAGTCTGCTGGCTTTAACCATTTCCATCCTTTTTCTCCTGTTAATGGATGTCTTGCTCGTTTCTAGAAGAGAGAGGGGGAGATTGAGCAAAGGAGGGCAAATAAGCCTGCAGGGATGGTGGAGTGGAAGGAGCTCCCCAGCCCCCTGGTAAAGCCAGGACATGGCAGGACTGACTGTATGGAGGTTGTCCTGGTGGGACATCTCTCTGGGTTCACCTCTGGGTGCTGAGGACAGACACACTCAGTGCATGTTGGAAGTGTTCAAGGCCAAGCTGGATGGGCCTTGGAGCAACCTGGTCTCATGGAAGATGTCCCTGCCCATGTCAGAGGGGTGGAAAAAGATGGTCTTTAAGGTCTCATCCAACCCAAACCATTCTGTGATTCCATAGTTCTCTGATGCTGCTCTCTTCCCAGATGCCTTGGTTCAAAGGCTGGAAGGTGGAGCGCAAAGAAGGCAACGCCAGTGGGGTGTCCCTGTTGGAGGCCCTGGACACCATCCTGCCCCCGACCCGCCCCACAGACAAACCCCTGCGCCTGCCCCTCCAGGATGTCTACAAGATTGGAGGTGAGCCCTGCCACTCCTCTGCCTTAACTGGAGTCTTCATTCCATGGGAATTTGGGAATGACATCTCCAGGTGTTGGGAAACTGGAGGGATTTGATTCTTCAAACCAGAGATAACGTTGGAGAAAAGGGTGGTAGCTCCAGGGCAAAGACCCCATTTGAACCTGGGCTGTCTGGGGTGGAGGGGACATGCCCAAAGGTGCCCAGGGACCGGACAGGACCAGCAGGTTTGTGAGCTGTCCCCAGGGAACACATGATGCCAAAATGGCTGCAAATTTGTGTGTCCCAGAGATCATGGCTGGCCAGGCCAGTTGGAGGCAGCAAAAAGCATTCTGTGACCCAGATGAGGGACAAGACCAGCAGGGAGGGCCACTGAAGCTGGTGCAGCTTGGCTGTGACCTGCCTGAGCCTCCCAAATGCTGGTGTCCATCATCAGCACCTCCTCCTGCCAAGCTGTGCCAGCCATGTAGGGAGCGCCGTGGCTGACGTGTGTCCCCTTCCCTCTGGAGAGGTGATGGGAGCTATAAATACCCTGTGAGCTCTCTGACCTGCTGGCATAAGCGGACAGCACTGCTGACTCCCTGGCTGCTGGATCAGGCAGGCACAGCCTTCTCCAGCCCTTTCCCACCGTTTTCCAAGGACACATGCACTGCAGGGGTTGAACATGGGATTTAGCAAGGTTTTTAATGCAGGCTGCTGTTGTTTTCCAGTGGAGATGAAAAGAGGTGAGAGGTCTGTGTCCTCCCCTAGCTCAGCTGGGGCAAAGGGATCTGCCTCCAAAGGGGAATTTTCCCAAATTCTCCTGCTGACACAGGTTGTAAAAGATCCCAGTCACTTAATGAGCCACCCTCATTTTCTGTCACAGCTGGTGGTGTGGCCATCAGGGATGTGTACAGTGTTGTTGCACACGTGCTTTGATGTCCCAGTCCTCCATGCAGGAGATGCCACAGCTGCTCCAGGAGAAGAACTTTTGGGGCACGTGGGTTGTGCGGGCCTTTCTGACTATGGGTTACTTCTTTTTTACAAAACTTTGAGTAGGAAGGATGGACTCATAGCAATTTTCAAGACCCCAGTATTGATCTGCTGAAAACTTGGGGTTTGGGCAAGGAGCAAGCATGTTCTTTGGTGAAAACCACCAAAGATATCTTGCTTTTGCTGAATCCAGGCTCTGGCCCAGGGACATACCAAGCAGACTGAATTTTGCTGCACTGTCCTTGTCTCTGCAGGGATTGGCACAGTCCCCGTGGGCCGAGTGGAGACCGGAATCCTGCGGCCTGGCATGGTGGTCACCTTTGCCCCTGTGAACATCACCACTGAGGTGAAATCCGTGGAGATGCACCATGAGGCCCTGAGCGAGGCTCTGCCTGGGGACAACGTCGGCTTCAACGTGAAGAACGTCTCGGTGAAGGACATCCGCCGCGGCAACGTCTGCGGGGACAGCAAGTCGGACCCGCCGCAGGAGGCAGCGCAGTTCACGTCTCAGGTGAGCAGGGCTGGTGATGCCACCACGCCTCATTTGCCACCATACCCAAGCTCCCAGCCTTGCCATGACACTGCTCTGTCCCTCAGGTGATCATCCTGAACCACCCTGGCCAGATCAGTGCTGGCTACTCGCCCGTCATCGACTGCCACACCGCACACATCGCCTGCAAGTTCGCCGAGCTGAAGGAGAAGATCGACCGGCGCTCCGGCAAGAAGCTGGAGGACAACCCCAAGTCCCTGAAGTCGGGTGACGCAGCCATCGTGGAGATGATCCCTGGCAAGCCCATGTGTGTGGAGAGCTTCTCCCAGTACCCACCCCTTGGTAAGGGAACGGCTCTTTGGAGGTCTCCTGTGGAGGAGCGTGAGGGCTCTGTGTGTGCAGAGCTCACATCAGACATGCTGAGCTTCTCCCAGCTGAGTGGGGAGGGAGCTGAGGATGTTTTGTTGTTGCCCCATGTGCTGGTGGGGTGGGGCAGGCTCTCTGCCGAGCTGAGTTTCCAAAGGCTGGGTTTTCCCTCTGGGAACAACCAGGTTTCCTTCATGGTGACTAAACCCTGAGAGTTTCTGAACAAAGAAACATTTTCCAGTTTCCTCCTCTCTGCCCTAAAACAACTGGTCAGGAGAAGAAAGAGGGAAGTTTTCTCACCGGAGGTCACCTTTTAAAGCAGAGAAGTGCCATGCTTGTGTTCTAGGATGGTTTGGGTTGGAAGGGACATAAAAGGCCATCTTGTTCCACCCCCCTGCCATGGTCAGGGACAACTTCCACTAGACCAGGTTGATATTGCACACCTGGAAGCTTTAGCAGTGCCAGGAGCTTGCAGAGAAGAGATGGAGTTTAAGTATAAAGAAATAGTAATTTAAATAGAGGGAGCATCAGGACTGGTGGTCAGAGAAAGGATTTATAGCTCAGGAACCTGCTGCAAAAGCAGGGGTAACACATGGCACCACGAGCAGGGGTGTAGATCCCACCACCACTCTCCCAGAAGAGCTCAGCCTCAGCGTCTCACTCGCATTCCCCCTCTCTCTGACCCTCAGGCCGCTTTGCTGTCCGTGACATGCGGCAGACCGTGGCCGTGGGCGTCATCAAGAACGTGGAGAAGAAGAGCGGTGGGGCCGGCAAAGTCACCAAGTCTGCCCAGAAGGCCCAGAAGGCTGGCAAATGAATTGTGGGCTCCCCGTGCATCGCGCAGAAACCATCCCTGACGCCAGGACGCTGCCACCGTCTCCCCCGGGCGCACGTGTGCACATCAGCTTGTAAGAGTTTATATGTCAACGACTGGATGCTCACCATTAAGGTCCAGTGGAAATTCTTTAAAAGGAAAAGCATGTTCCAGCGTTTGTGAGGCTTCATGTTAATTTTACCAATAAAACTGGTACAACATCCACAGTGGAAAAAAAAAACCAAACAAACCAACAAAACCAGACAAACTCCCCCCCTCCCAAAAAAAAACCCAAAACAAACCAACCAACCCAAAAGGTGTGGAGCTGTGTGTGTGTGCGTCTGTCATTGAGAGGGGCTGGGGTGGGTGGGGATTGTGTAGTCCCGCTTAGAGCAGATGGTGGGGTTGGCACAGGAGGGCCTGGGATGGAATAGGGAGGAAGGAGGACAGTTGGGAGCCCATATTCAGGGTGTCAGCCAGCACCCAGCCCTTCCCCAGCTCGCATCCCTTGACCCGGGTGATTCCCCCAGACTGAAGCAGCGACAGCTCTCACAGCAGCTGTGATACTCTCCTTAACCAGCTCAAGATTCTAAAATCATTTTCCAGCACCTTTATTATATTTTTTTCCATGCAAAATAGGCTTAAATTGACCTCCTAGTTATGCCACTGAAAGAAAGGAAAATAGGGCACCCTGTGTCTCCTGGAAGGGCGAGCAGCATCACTTTGGGTCTCTGTCATACCCCATCATTTTGGGAGCAGTGACTGAGACAGCCTTCTCTCCCCACCTGCTGCTGTGCCTCACACATGGTGGGTCGCCCAGCCCATTCCAAACAACACAACAGCAACATTTCTTCCTGGTTGAAGCCCGGACATAACTCAGGTCTCACAAGAAGCCCCAAAACTCATGGTTTTCACCCAGGACTGTGTCCTGACTTCCATCACAGTCTTGCAGCCCCAGGCAAGGTGTGCACCTCTCCCAACTCCACTCAGTGCAGCTGTCCCAGTCCAAAGGGTTGTGGGTGCTGAGTGGTTGGGATTGACCAAAAAGCAGCAGCCAGGAGCTGTGAGGGGGAAAGAGTGGGAGCACTGGGTGTGAGGAGGAGCAGTAGGTGGTAAAATGGGCCAGGCAGAAGGAGGGAGGTGGCGTGAGAGTTGTGCTTCCACTACAGCATTCTGGGGATGTTTGCAAGGGACATTTCCTCCCTGAAGGAGGCATTAGCAGCGTGCTGGGGCATCCTGAGCTTATCTGTGCCCATGACTTGGCTTTCAGGAGGAGACAGTGCTGGGAACAGGCAGCCCTACACGGTCTCTGTGAAGGGCAGCATCGTTCAGGCCCTTCCCAGGAGAGCTCCAGAGGCACAAGTATCATCATTACTGTTTGTGTCACAAAGCCCTTAATGATCCTAATTAACATCTGATGCTCTGCAGTGCTGAGTGTCCCCAGGCAGAGCCTCAAGGAGCTGACATCAAGCTGAATTACAGAGAGCTCTGCATGAACTCGCCCTGCCTGCTCCCCAAACACTGTCCCCATCCCACGTCCGGGTCTGGCAGCCTACCGACATGGATGGGCTCCCTGGGCCAAGATCCCCAAAACTGTGCCCAGGCCACCAAGGCTCCTCACCCCTCTCCACACACCCCACATCCACCAGCTTCATCCACAGAAATCAATTTGATGCCCAAGGTCTTTGCAGTATCTGGGCTCTCTGAAGTGCTGTGTCCTTGGCATGCCACAAATCAGAAGGGGATCTGGGGATCCCTGCAGGCACAGCACAGCCACGGGGGAAGGCTGTTTTCCCACTGATAGTTTAATCTCATCTTCCAGCTCCTCCTGCACTTCCCAGCTCCTGAGACATGTTTTCCCTGAGACAACTTGTGCCTCTTCCTGGGTATTTCCGAGCAGGAGAACATCCTCATGTGCATGATTTTCCTGCATCCTTAAAAGCAGCAGCAACAGGAACTCCTGTGGGAATATCCCTCCCACGCTGTTCAGGAACCTCCAGCTCCCTGGTGCCCCATGGAAGCCAGCCCCTGGCACAGCAGGAGTGGGGACAACCGTGGGGTCAGGTGGGGGACAGAGAAGAGCAGGCGCAAAGTCTGCACCTCTCCTGCTATTTTTAAAGCAAATACAGGCTTGACAAAACCACAGCTACGTTTCCATAGAAATATGCCAGGGGAGCTGTGAAAGATACTCTGAGAACACTGCACAAGTGGTGAGGTAATTAATGATGGAACTGCAGCAAAGCAAAAATATAAACCCAGAGGATTTAACTCAGACTTGCTCATGGCTCAGAGCAGGGCCAAATTTTCAGCCTCATTTAAGTGTGGGTTGGCACTCCACGTGATCTGCAGGAGCAGAAAGAAGAGATGGTGCCTGAAGTGAGATCTCAGCAGCAGCAGCAGCGTCCCTCATTTTGAGAGGTTTGGGTCAGGATCTTTAGCGAGACAGAATTAACAGAAATATTGTGATTTAAGCCCACTTCAAAGCATAAGCATTTTCCCAAAATAAAAATATGCTGAATTTCTGGGCATCTCAACACGGTATCAATGAAGCCACAGCCTGCCTCCAGCCAAACCTTGGGTTTGAATCCCTTTTGGATCAGTGTTTTGGGGTTGGATCAACAACCCACCATGTGCAAATCACTGCCTGGCCCCACAGGGCTTGCAGGCAAACAAGCAACAGTGCCCTTAGTTTGACATGATCCATTTTGGGATCCTACCAAAATGATAAGCAACCCAACAGGCCCCTGAACTGGACCACAGGTGGATTTTGGCAAAAAATGTTGAGCAGAGAGCTCAAGCTGATTTTGAAACCATCAGCACCGTGTCAGAGCAGGTGGGTGTACGGGGCCCATGGCAGGTGATAGAGCTGTGGTGCTGAGATGGATTTTAAAATGCCAAATTCTCCTCCAGTTCCTCCCTGCCATGGTCAGGCATGCTGGGACCCCACAACCCGGAGAGCAGAGGCATTTTTTTCACAGCAACTTTTATTGTTTTGGAGTCATTTTCCATCCCGGTCCAGCCTGAAGGCGTCGCGGTGGCTGCTTCCCGTAGCAGACTCATCGGTGCCATCTCGTGGAAACGGGGACAAAGTCCTCCTGGAACAGCTGCCGAGCGGAGGAAACCCAGACCCACGTCCCTGATCCTGGCAGGCAGTACGTCCAAAGCAAAAGGAATAGCCCAGGGAGATGCAAAGTGCTTATTGTCATTTCTTTGGGGACCAGAGCTTGCAAATGTGATTGTATTTCCTGAAATTTAAAGCTGGTGGGGGAAAATTACTCGAGGTTGTAGGAAAGTCAAGAACCATCAGGGCTGGCTCCACTGCGCAGCTGGGGATCAGCTCTTCAGGAGAAGAGAACCCAGTGGACCTGGAAGAAGAGGGAAGAAGAGAGAGGTGTGTGGGGCTGGATGTGAACCAGCACTCAGTTTCCCAAAGGGGCACAATCTCCACGATGCAGCACACCCCGTGCACAGCATGGCACCGATGCCTTGGTGGGGGTTTCTGGTGGAGAAGGGAAGATCCCATGAATGGGACCATCCTTTAGGTGTGAATGGACACCTCTGCCAAACTCCAGCCTGGTGCTGGCTGCTCTTGTGGCACTGGAGATGAAGGAATGAGTACTTCTCCTTTCCCACCTCTACCCTCGTGTCTGGCTGTGTGCTGTTAATAATTTAAGGTGAGTTTTCTTAATCCACTGGAGCTGATTGGCTGACTCAGCAGGCGTTTGGGGCTGCTCTAAAAAATTTATAAGGCTTTTGCAAGATTGCAAGTGGAATCCAGGCTGCAGATGCTGAGCTGGGGGAATCTGAACCGCCTGCTGCCCTTCTGCACTTGGAGGGGAGTTAAAGCATCAGCCACAACCCCTTGTCAGCCTGGGCAGGTCCCTGCAGAGACCCAGCACAGGCCACACGTCACTGGCACACAGAAAACCTCTCCAGTCAGGGCAGTTGCTCTCCCATGGCTCCATCATCTGTCACCAGACTTTGCTGAACCTTAACCCCACACAGGCAGTGAGGTCCTGCCTGTTTCCTGCTGACTCAAAGTCCTGGTGGCATCTGGAGCCTTTCAATAGCATTTGAAGACACACCCCACTAAGGGAGAAAAGCAAATGAACATCTCGTGACCTCCCATTCTGTTTCTGCTGCCTTGGATGCCAATGTCACTGACTGCCAGAGAGGCCAGGTGCCCTTCGGCCCAGAATTCCCAGAGGACACCACCCAAGGGGGTCCTGCCATCGCCTGCTGGTGATGGAGATGCTGAATCATCTGTGGTAGAGGTGGGAATGATGCACATGCAGCACAAAGTGACTACAGGACCTCAGAAAGTGACTTCACCACTGACCAATGTCTTCCCTTGTGTCCCAGCAGGTGCTTCTCTTCTCCTGGGGCAGTTGCACAGCACATTCCACCTTGCAAGGCTGCACTGCCAGTGGGCAGCTCTCCATCCAGCATGGGTGTGAACCACCTCTGCTCTGCTCTGCTCTCCAGCCCGAATGTCTGGACTTGGCCTCTTTCCTGAGCAGATCTGCACAATGCTGGGCACCCAGGTCTGAGCAGATGGGGCTGGGGCCATCCCCACAGCCTGGGCAGTGCCTGGCCAAGTGGGGATGAGGAGTTCTCCCTGGGTTTAGCCTCCTTGGGGCTGGACACAAACCCCTCAGACTAAACCTTCTTAGGAACAGAGAGTGGGCCAGACCAGAAGTTGGGGCAAAAGGCTGATCAGGGCAGAGAACATCCCGTGTCTGGGTGGGTATCACCTCTCCATCCTGCTTCCATCACACCCCCTTCACAAAGCCCATCAGCCACCCTTGGCCCCAGAGGCATGAATTCAGCAAGGAGGGTGGCAAACCAGGCCCTCCCCTCTCCCCTGGCATTTTGTAACATGCCAAGGAGCAAACCTGGGAGGTTTTGACTCATTTCCTTTAACCACCTCCCTCTGCATTCCCCCAGCGTGAGATCCACATTTTCAGGTGCATCAGCAGCCAAGGCAGCACAAAGCAGCAGCTCTGGCCAGGGCAATGCACCACGTCCCATCCTCCTCTTGGCCTGTGCCTTACCCTGTGCAGAGATATTGCTGAGCTGAAGAGAAACTGGAGCTGTAGCACAGCTCAGGGCCCAGCTCAGGGCCAGACCCTGCCCTTCTGCCTCGGGTACCATTTGGCCACCACTCCAATATTTTACGTAGAGGCACTGCAGCATCCTCAAATAACTCATTTCAGCTCTGCTCACAAACACTCCTTTGCTGCCTACAAATTTAGGATGCCCTGGTTTTGCTTAGTCTAAATGATTTGCAATCACCCCGTGTTTGGCACTATTCTCATGCCGTATATCTGCTAAATGTTCTCCGCAGTCCCGGCCAGCCACAGCCGAGCACTTAGAGTGACGAGTCTGGAAGCAGCCAGGCTTTGGGATGGGGATACAAGCAGGGGAAAGAGAAGAGGAGGATCCCCAAATACCAGCTTTGTGGGGATGTGCTGGGTGTGACAGCAGTTGCTTCGCACAGGCTGCGGGTTTCTGAGCCGGGTTTTGGTGTGGGGCGGGAGTGCAGGGGACACGGGAGTGTCTGTGCCAGCCCTGCCGCCTCTCACACATCAGCGGGGTGGGAAGATCCTCTCCAACGCGCGCCAGCTCCAAGGACACAGCGTGGAATTCGGACACAGCCTGGAATTCTCCCCCAGCACCGTCCTGAAGGACTGCGGTGACAAGAGAGGGCGGCTCGTGCCGGGCGGGAGGCGGCTGTGATTTATGTGATTTATGGGGCCCCGCGGATGCTCCGAGCGGTTCCCGTTAGAGCGATGGCTGGGAGGGAAGCGCTGCCGCAGGTCAATGGCTTTGGTGTCCAAAACAATCGGACCACCAATCTCCGCGGGGACCACGGGGAATGTGCAGAGAGCGGGGACAGGGAGCGGCGGCCGAGGCTGAACGCATCTCCAGGTGCAGCCGAAGTCCCCGGGGCGGCCGGGCTGTGCCCAGCTGACAGCTCCTGTCAGGCTACAGACACCGCTCAGTTTTAAAGCTGCCTCCCCTGCTCTGCCCGCACACGGAGATGCTGAATGAGAGGTTTTGAGGGCACAGCCGGAGCGTCCGGATGCCCAGAGGACAGGAACAGCCTTTGGAGCAGCGCGAGCAAGACGAAGTTGCGAGAACAAAGCAGGGGCTGCATGAAAATCAGGCTGGGAGTGAGGAAACGCCACCCTGCAGGCACAGCACCCGCATTTTTGCCTGGGGGAACGTGCCCGACGTGCTTGGTCCTGCTTTGTCCGACACCCAGATCCCGAGGTGTTTAGCAGGTGCTTCCCAGACAGGATCCAAAGTGAGCCCACAAAGAGGCAGTTTCGCGATCAGTAGAACCAGGGGTGTCCATTTTCACGTGGATTTATGTTTTGAATAATGTCCTGTGGGTTCTCTGATGTCCAATATTATCGTGCCCGTGCATCACCATTTCCTGCAGCGAGGAGATTTCTGTCCTCTCTCTCAACACATATTTTCCCTCAAAGCCATCTGAAATGCCCCCACTATCTTTAATAAAGAAGATAAAAATTGCCCAAAAGCTCTGCAGTTATTAAAGGAGGGAAGAGAGATGCAGATGCACATACACCAGCTTTCCTTAAGACCTCAGGTTAAAGATAAATAAATCATAAACCCTTGCCCTTTCACGTTCTTTTGATTTCCCAGGTGTCCAGGCTGAAAGACTGAAGGAAGCCTGCAGCAAAAGCCCACGGTGCAGAGAAACTATGAATTTAGTTACTTCAAGAGTTTTTCTTTGCAGATGACACATGGTGTGTGCTGTGACAGAGGCAGGAGCATGGAGACAGCCACGTCTGCCTGGCAGCTTCCCAACAGAATACTTCCATTTTTTAACCTGAAACATGGATCAAAAGCAACCCTCCTAACTAAAATCAAAATCTAATATTCCTTTTTTAGCATTTTTGGAATGGAAAAAAAATTACATGGAAAAAAATGGAAAGCAGATTTTTTTTTTAATTTGGAAGGGTTTTTTTTAATCTCCCTCAATAATGAAGAGGTGAAATAATTTGCCTTAAATCTTTTCAGTATTTTAGTAATTGGTTTTGGTTTTCTTACTTGCCAAATCTGGAGATTTTGACATTTCAGCAAGAAACCAAAAAATGGAAAAAAAAAAAGCTTTTCCAAATAAAAAATAAAATAATTTTTTCTCCATGCAGGTTTAGAGCTTTTGCATCTCCTCATGCTGCTCCCCTCCTGCTGGCAGGGACCCTCCCAGCCAGTGCCTTGTGCCCCCTTTCCCTGCTCTTCCCTAAGGAAGACCCTATCCCTGGGACAAGATAAAATGGGATTATCTCCTTTACGGACCCCTTGTGATCCAGCACAGCTCCCCAAGTGCTGTAACCCCAACAGAGCTGGAATCCCCTCACATCCTACCCCATCATCTCCTGCCCTATACACCAACCCCCCTTTTATGCCCCCAGCACCTACCAAGGTTGGGCTCTAGAAGGTCCCTCCCAACCCAGGACACCTGGGACCATTTGGAGCCCATTTATTCGGGCTGGTTTCCCTTGCAGGCAGGGTAAAGCACAGAGCAATCTGATGTGCCCCTCCTTGCAGAGATGATGTGTCAGAACCAGCTATTGCAGTATGGGCTTGTTTCCCTTGGATGACAATCTCCAGTCCCTAAATATTCATGCAGGTTTTGATTCAGCTTTGAAGTTGGTGGGAGGCAGGTGCTTGAATGGGAACAAAGCACCTAATGGGCTTTATGGGACTGGGTCTCAGCCAGGATGCAGTTATGGTTCTGGGAGGTGCTTTGCTGGGAGCAGAGCCAGTCCTTAGCTGGATTCCAAGCTCCTGAAGCCAGGCAAGGCTGGAAGAGCTCCCAGGTGAGACCAAGTTTAGTTTCGTTGCTGTAAGATGCGTGTTGTGGAGAGCCCTGCGCTGGTTTGGAGACACGGGAAGGGGGCTGCTGGTGGGAAATCTTCTCCATCTCTGAGGGGTCATCCCCAAGGAGCTTGTGGTGGCCATCAGGGTGTGGGAGGAGGTCCTGGAGCAGCCTTGTTGTGGGGGATGAGGTCTAAGAGCACTGAGGCGATGGATATTTGACGGTGTGGCTTTGGTCCTTGTGGGTGCAGGAAGGGGCGGAAACCCAAGGAGGTCAGGAGGAACGATGTGAGCGCTGGGAGACGCAAGGGATGACTAAGAGAGCTAAATTTACAGAGTCTGGGAAAAGGAAGGCTCAGGGGCAACTGTGGTCACGGGCTAAAAATACCTTCAAGGTAACGGTATAAATGAAGAAAGGGAATTACACGTGGTCCCAAAGGAGCGAGGGCAGGAGATGGAGCTGGAGGGCAATGACAGAAGCAACTGGGGCAATGGAGAGTAGAGATGGGGAAGGAGACCTGGCCAGTGGGGAATTTGCCAGGAGAAGGGTTTGTGGGGGCTGAGCAGAGCAGTCAAAAGGTGACAGGGAAATGGGCTGGGTGCTGGTCCCTCTGTGACTTATTTTCTGCTTTGTAGGTGCTCTGAGAGTAATGCAATTTAACTCAAGAGAATTCACCTTAATTTTGCTTTTTTCCACTTGTTTCTCCTTCCACATGCCCAGTCAAGCAGCTGCTCTTTCCAGAAACTGGTTTTCCTTACAGTCAGGCCTCCACAGCACAAATTAATATTTAGACCTCAGCAATTTTAATCACCCTTAGAAAGGAGGAATATAAATTTCTCGTTAAGAATGGAGTGTGTGTCTCCTAAGTCAGTTCAGTGTAACCTGGGGAGATTTCTGTTCATACAGTCAGACACTTCCAGCTGCAGCTCAAGCTGATCTCATACAGCAGGATTTGTCCTGGGTTTTTCTGGAGCAGCCTCCAATGAGGTCAGTGCTGTCTAAGAACAGGGCAGGAAGATGGATGGTGGCACAGAAATTTTGCATCAAATAAATATGCAATATAAAATAAGCAGCTCTGTCAGCAGCAGGATGAAGGGAGCCTGGCTTCTTCTTATCAGCATGTTGCTTGCAAATTCTGATTGAGGATTTTTTTTAGTGACTGGGAGGGGTGGCCTCCTCATGGGTACCTTTTCCTGAACCTACTAAAGATGAGAAAACACTTCAAAATCCCCTTTGGGGGGGGGGGGGAAGAAGGAGACATTGGGGAGCCTCTGTCTATCAAGGCTTTTAACGAAAATTGATAGAAACTTAATTAGCATTGAAACTGATGACTGTCAGATTTGATTTGAACTGGAAAACCATCTGGTGCATCTTCATTTCAGGTGATAAAAAAAAACAACCTTAAAAAAATCAGTGGTGACACTGTGGTTGTGACTGATTGCCAAGAGCAGCCTTTGCTCTCTGCCCAGTTTGAACCCTCTTGCTCTCGAGGTGATCCGTCTGCACCAGTGTCCTCATCACCCTGCAAATCCTCTGCAGCTCTGCCCACATCTCCCCCTCCCAAATGTGGAAGCTTTGGCTGAGCATTGCCTTCTATTCTAGCCAGAAATGTCACACTCACCTTTCTCCTTTGGAAATCTGTATTTTAGAAAATCTAAATTTTCTCCATTTGTACTCATGAATTATATTTCCTACAGATTTTTTTTTCCTTGAGGGCTCCACCTTATGCTGGAGAAGCATCCCCTTCCAGGCTGAATTCCTTGTATGAACCAATCTCTCTCAGGTCAGGGCTGCTGGTTTCAAAGCCAAAAGTGATTTGGCATGTGTTGGGGAGAGTCAAGCAGGGAAGAGACACGAATAACGAATAGACAGGGGCTCTCAGGGGCTGTTTCCTGCTCAGAGAAGAGGATGAGGTGGTGGGAGGTGAAGGGGAGCTGATGCAGAGCGAGATGGGTGGACACTGGGTGCAGAGAGACCGAGCTGTTCGTGTCTCTTCCCTTGGCAGGTTAGTGCTGCTGGGATGTTGCAGCATCCTGTACGAGGGGAGGTGAAGCCATCTGCTTTAGGGTTTGAAAATAGCTCTGGGAGAGAGCTGTGCGTTACAAAACCCAGGCTATGGGTAGCCCTGTTCGCACAAACCACCAGCTGGGTGGGCATGGAGAAAGGGCTCCCGTTCAGTGTTTCAAGCAGAAATTTATCCCTGGAGTCATTCTACATATTTCACACCAGTCATTTCTTACTACATCTCAACAATTGCTGGGGGACAGAGCATGGACTTTCTGTATCTTAACATGGATTGATGGATTTCATCCTACCTTCAGGGTCTAAACTATCTGCCATGGTGTTTGTGTTTTGAAGCCATCACGAGTGTTGAAAGCAAAGGACTGACTCAGTAATTCTGTTTGTTTGTGGAGACATCATGTCCTTGGATCAGATAAAAGCACCTTC
Organism: Dicrurus megarhynchus; assembly: GCA_013399195.1. Classification (NCBI taxonomy): domain Eukaryota; kingdom Metazoa; phylum Chordata; class Aves; order Passeriformes; family Dicruridae; genus Dicrurus; species Dicrurus megarhynchus. Next base: position 378,723 of record VXAD01004191.1, on the reverse strand, counting down.
CCACTGCTGCTTTCATATACCTCATTAATTCCCGGTGTTAATGGCTGTGTCTTGTCTTCTGCCACCCAGGAGAAGTGGCACAGGAGTGACTTCATCTCTGAAATTACCTGCTGCAGGCTCCGTGCAGGACATCACAGCTCAGTAAGTGTTTGTGCCCCAGCTGTTCCCAGAGACTGCTCCTCCTCTTGGGGCTGCAACTGGCCAGGCACTGGACACTGGACCAAGGGTCAACTCCTGTGAGCTGGTGGGGTGGGAGGTGGGGGTGGAAAGGGGAGAGCCATGTGCTTCTGAACACTCAACTACAACTGACGGTGCCAACCCATGGAATATCATAAAAAAGGGGTTAGAGATGCCCTAAGAGTCCAAGGTGAAAAGAAAGAAGGGGTGAGGCTAGAACAGGCCTTCATCCACAATTTCAGGCCTTTTCCACCTCTCAAGGACCACTCTGATCACAAAAGGAGGCAATCCTTGATGCCACTTGCTCTCAAGGCTTGTCTTTGAGGTTTTGCCTCCCTCCCAAGCAAAGCAACAATCCCTGACAGTCCCTACAACCACACCGTGCCTTTCCTCAGCTCCCCCATGCCTTGGAAAGGGTGAGATCCCACCCCTTACCTTTCCCACTCCCGATTTCTGGTGGTCTCAGCGATGCAGGATACTCAAAGCTGTGCTGCAGTGTGACACTGCAAATGACCAACTAATTAGGCAAAGAGGAGTGCGTTGAATTTAGATTCTTCTTTAGGGCTCCCAGACTATTTGTAATCTTGAATTTGTTAATTGAAAATCGCTTCCTTTGTTTGTTGTTGGCCTTTTTGTGGAGGGGGATATTTCCTGCTTTGGGACTGCGTCACTGGATCTATAATAATGCACTTTGTACGTTAGTGCCAGGCACATTTGTAATTGGCCACCCTATTAAAGAACACTAATGATCTTACAAGTGTTCACAAACAATGAATAGAATGGCCCCTCATTGAATTGAGCAATTTATTCGCTGACATACTTGCGGATCTGTTTTTCCAGTATTTAACCCAGCTTTAGTTTTCTGCCTGCCTTGCAGAGATGGCTTCTCTTTCAGCCATGTGTTGGAGAGAATATGGGTCACAGGAAACGTTCTGCTCATGCAAAATGTAGGTAGGGCTGCTCCACGCCCGCTCTTCTCTCAACATGACAGGGTTTGGGGAGTGAGAGGCAGCAGCTTTAATCTCAGTGCTCCTCTTACCCGTTAGCTCTCACCGGGATCCTCCTGAGGAATTAGGAGGGAACCAAAAAGCCAGGGCTTGAGAAGTGTGCTCTGAAAGGTTACGTTGATTTTCTCACTTAAATATGAGTTTCAGGAAATGCTGGTAACAGTACAGACTGGCAGGATTGGTTTTCCAATGAAACACAGCCCTGGGTGGCTCCTGTAGCCATAAAACTCGGGGCCACCATTTTGCTGCTTCCCTACTAACACTGTGTGGAGGTATTTGTGGTGAAAGGAGCAGCTTATCTGAGCTTGCAGTTCATTTTACATACAAAAAGTTTTGTCCTGAAGCCTTGTATTACTTACGAAGAACACGCAGAGGTGTGCAGATCACAGACCACCTGTGATTTTTTGGGTTGTAAGGGATAGAACTGTCACTGGGAAGGAACTGAAGATCTTGGGCTTGATTTTATTTGCTTGCAGGTCTTCCCATTGCACTGCAAAGAACCCTTTCCATGGAGGATAATTATGTGAGGCAGGCACCTCTGTCCTATCTTCTGCAGTCTGCCTGTCTTCTCCTGAGTCCTGTGAAGGTGTGTCAGGAGGAAATATTCCTTGGGGCAGAATCCAGCCATGGTGTAAGGGGGAAAAACGGTGCTACCAGACTATAAAGACTGGGGTGTTAAAGAGCTGATGTATGGGTGTTAAGAGCACATCTTAAAGCTGGACTATAAAGCTGGAATGTTAAGAGCACATCTGGAAATGGACTTTCTATGCTGGGAGTTTGACTTCTGAACCCCTTGGAGACCACATCATGATGGGGTTTCAGTGCGTGAAGGAAGATGAATTTGGGCTTCCAAGATGATAGGTTGGGCCTTTGGGAAGCGTGGAGAAAGGGAGTGACTTTGGATTCGTGAGAGATTGAGCAGGTCTGTTGCCGAGTGGGCTCCTGGAGATGGGGCGTGGGCTGGGTCCCTCCTGTGAAGCTGCAGCAATGTCTGCACCCGCTGCCCGTGGGATCACGGGGATGGGCATCCCCCCGCAGGGTGCTGCCCAGCCCTTCCCGGGGGTGCAGAAGGAGCCCTCTCCGTGGTGATTATGAGGGGGGTGACAGATCCTGGTTTTGGGAGCGGACACTGGATTGGGGGCAGGGGGAAGATGTTGTATCTTGATCTGAGAGTGGGATGTCAAAGCCCGCTTTAGGAGGGACCTACTTTCGGGGGAACAATGCCAGACACTAATTTTCCTGAGGGGCGCGGCCGGAGCCTCTTTTTTTAAATTTTGGGGCGAGAGGAACGGCAAACCCGGATTTTTGGGAGTG